>JAQGBY010000369.1:0-47476 GCA_034698785.1 Mycogona germanica | reverse complement strand
CTGACATCGTACAGGCACGGCTCCCACGGCTTTACTTCCATTCCGAAGGAAGGCGCGTTAAGGAATTTCTGTCGCCCAAAAAATTCCGAAGGTGTCGGCCGGAATCGAAACCGCGATCACGGGCTAAGAGGCGAACGCGCTACCTCTCTGCCACTAATATAAGAGTTAGAAAAATCAGCGGAGGAATAGTTTGTGAAAGCATCTCAATTTATCGCTTTCACAAACTTGCGGTCATTTCAAAACGGGCAAAAAAGTCAGTTCCGTTTTGAATCTTTCACGATCTAGTTCTCATTTTATGTATGCAAGAAAAATAATCCCGTCACCTATCTGCCTGTAGTGTGCACCAGGCTTAAAGTTGGCAGCGGATGTTTGGGTTGAGATTCTCGTGAGGTGGCGACCGAACAGTTGCAGCAAAGTGAGTGTGAGACAGTTGGAGCGAAAACGGGCGAGGGGGAAGAACTGACGAGATTTGAAAATAAGAATTTTGCTGGATCCAGTTTGCGGTGCTCTCACTCTCTCTCCCCCACGCCATGGCATATGACAGAAACAAATGCCGTTTGCAATTTCGATGGGGCGAGCGCGTACGACGACCCTCCATAAACGAGCGGGCGCAAATTGGTTTAGTTGTGGCCAATTGCTCAAATCTGTTTAGATGAGTCCAAACCATGTACAGAACACCTTGTATGAAGGGCGTTAGCGTTAAGTTAAAAACTTGACATTTATTAAAATGCTGTGTACTCCGCCGTCCTTAAATTGTCATTCTTCTATGACAGTTGGTTATGAAATATTGTTATGTCAACAATTAACGCACAATTGAATGCAGGCCTATTGGCATCTCGGAACATCACTAGATAGTGTTGTTGTCACGTCCCTTTTGATTAAAATCGTGGTGGTAATCCCGACAGTGGTCAACGGTGGCGATAATTGGAACGGAATGGCACTTGCGGTAACCCATCAACTACATCTAAAATGCAAACAGAGAATGCCATTCTGTTTTACATTTATTCATTAGTTAGATATCCGGTTATATATAGTGATCAACTAGACTAATTGAAGTGAGTTCCAGAAACGGAAAGCTCATATTTATGTCGCTAACGAATATTTATTCTCACGAAATCTTCGATTTCAAAAATATAGGTTTAAGCTGGTTGTCGCATTCTCCGAAATCATATAGTAAAGCGCTGACGGACGCATAAATACGCGAATTGGAAACTGAATTGTTGTTAAGCTCAACTTGGGAATGCCATGCAATTCGTAGGACTGCATATTAATGTTTGCTGGAAGCCAACTATTTTAAATGGGCTCGCAATTGTCATTTAGGAACATCCATTAAAATGAGTGTATACTGGTAACATTTCTCGTTTGCTATATTTTGATCACAAAGTATATTTGCTTAAGCTTTTTGGATACACTACCTAGGGCGTGGATATTTATGTTCCATGATCTTGAAAACTAGCTCAAACTAGTGTCAACAAAATATAAACACGGCAGAATATAAATGTATAGACAGTTTGGCCCAAATACAATTGACATTCAGAATTTGACCTTATTTTGCTTAATACAGTAATAACATGGCATCAAACGTGGAACTATAAATAGTCGAGCCATTGATCCATATAATGGCCTAATCCACCTACCATTAGTCGAATCAAAATGTTGTGTTAAAATGTTTGTGTTCGGAGAAGGAGGAAAAAAACAGATGCAGTCATATTTCATTTTGGCTTGCTGCCTGTACTTGAGAGGTAATGTATATATGAAAATAGAATTAGACAAAGTTTGTAGGGCATAGGTGCTACAGCTGGTTCAGTTATTGCTACGTTCAATAATGTTGGCATATGATCACTACGTACCATTAATATGAATCGAGGTTGTCTCCAAACAACGTGTTAAAAAGGATACGCATAAATAATGTTGGTGAACACCCTGTATCTTATTAATCTGAAATAACATATTTAAAAATCTGTAAGTTATGTATTCTTACGATTTTTGAGTGCATATACATTGTATGCATATTTCCATGTAGTACGTACACCTCTGTATTGAGCATGTGAAGTAAACTGTTTTTAGTACATTTTTCGCTGTTTTTTTTAGTGCATAAACATCCTCGCCCAATCTAAGCTCTTCTTGATAATGCTTGCAGAGGGGTTTACTGAATTTTCATGCTTCTTGAGAAATATTGGTTGAGCGATGGGGACGTTTTTGAACTAAACTTTGAGCTTTATGGCTTATCTTCGCATGTACGACTGACGAAAATACACATGTAAAATTCTCAGATTTTTGTTCTAGCTGCTTGCAATAATCTTGTTAATATACTCTGTACAGTTTGTCTGTATGAGTGTTCCGGTGTGTTCTATGTAAAAGTGGTATAACGCTGCTTTCCTTTTCGAGAGAAATAGTTTTTTATTGTGTTGTTCCGGCAAGTTGATATCGACTGTTCGCCGTCTAGCTATATTTTTTGTCGAGTTGATAATTGGAATGAAGTAAAGGACTTAAACATTAATGGTAGAGCCAAGTTACATAAAGAATATAAAGAATCGGCTGTACACATATATTTTTAAATAAATTTATTATCAGTTGTTTTGGAATAATAATTATTAATCCAGAGTGCTCGTTCGCTCATACTACATGTACCGTGTATATGTGCACATCGAAGCTGTTAGAATAAAAAAATTATAAAGTATTCCAATGTAATGGAATATCTAAGTGAAATGTAGAAGAAACAAACCAGAAACGTCTTCCCCGTTCCGGCTTTGGTATTAAATGAATATTGCTCTAAATAATAGGCAAGCTATTCGAATATTTTTAATAGTAATTAAATAGCGATGCTCCTTCCATTTACAGAGTATTCAATTCTGCCATTCTTTCGTGAAAGTGAGCGCATTAGCGCTGCTTGTTCGTGTTTCGCAAACTCTCCTATAGTCTTAGTCTGTGTACGTTGCAAATAAATATTAGTTTTATTTGCGCTTGGTGTTTGTACGGGGACTGGCGAGTAACGCGTTATGTTCATCCCCCCCCCAATATACGAGTATATTGATTTATTTTGGGGTATTAACAAGCACATTCGGTCTGACGTCAACCCGCGCGAGAATGAAGAATGGCTTACCCATATTTATTTGCTGTTTATAAATGAGCGCAATATATCGCAACACGTTTGAATCTGTCGTAGACATGCCACCCGCACATTTATCCCAACCTTTTCAACCCCCCCCCCTCTCACCACTCATGTCAGTGATATACGAGTGTACAAGGTGTCAGATAAATCCGACGTTCTATGGATTTGCTACATTTGACAATCACTCAGGTTTGGTGATGTATGTCACATTTTTATTAAGGGAACTGATTAAGCTAATTGAATTTATATGCTATCTGGCATATTGCAGAATGGTTCTTGTTATGTCAACTAATTTATATTCACTGCTGTACGCTATAACACAAATATTAAGCTCAGTTTATTAGAGTTAATTGAATTTATTTTGAATACTACTGTAAAACGGCATTGAAACAACATTACTACTCGTCGTAGCCCAGTTGATTTTGCGACTGACTGGATCGGCGGTCCCGGGTTCGAATCCCGGCGCGGGCTCTCGAAAAAATTCGATCCCGGGGTACTGGTCGTTCCCTTCACATAATGCCTAAGCAACAAGAGGGGACGCAACGCCTGTAGTGCGGTTGACTACAGTTGATTAAAAAAAATTATAATCAACAGCCGAATATTCGGTCTCCAATCTCTTGGAATATGTTCATTCGAAACGGTACTATAAACAAATACGTTCTATTCTATTATTTTATCAGTTCGTCTCTATTGGAATGAATTTGCGCCTTTCGTGGCTGAATTGTTACGAATAACAACGAATGCTGTTGTGACTGCATCCTTCGAGGTTATTACATGTATATTGCGAAGTACGAGCTATTCTTTGTATTTAGGCTTTACGTAATAATAGGTCGTAGATTTATTTTTAGAACGTGCATTCGAGGAATTGCTGTTTTTGAGAAATGAAACTACACTGTTTCCTAATAGTGACACAATAAATTGGTAGATGGGCTGGGAGAATATCATTGTGGGTGTTCGTTCATTGGCTATAAACTAAATTATGTAATGAATCCGCCCCGACTGTGTCCTATGTATCGCACGTAAATGTAAGCAGTCGCCAGAGTCTCAATGTTGGTTTCTCGACACGAGGCCAATGGGATTTATTTTGTCCCATAAAGTGATCAGTTGCGGCTCTTCTGAGAACAATCTAACTGCGAAATTTATTTCTAGGCATTTTTGTACATTTTTCCAAACTGTGCTTGTGAGTCCATAGCGTAATCATCGACTAACTGAAAAGCTATTTGAATTTTGATAGCGCCTGTGCATAACGGGAAGCTAAATTCAGGGGGAACTTTTCGCAGTGCCGTTGCAAGCGCATATCGAATGTGTTTACCGTACCAATACCAAAACGTCTTCATTTTTTTGTCTTTTAAAATTTAAGTTTTCCAGGATTTTCATGTTGGTGAACATTAATTTATTTGTATCCCCTATGTCCTGATGTCACAGTAATTTCGTGCGATCCTAAATTTTATTTTCAATGTAGTGCCCATTCACTAATTGTATCGGGATTATTTATAACGACGCCAGTCTGGCTGAGAAATTATCGTCCTAGTACGCAGTATTCGCTAGGAAATAGAGACATTCAATTAACTAGAAGCTCTCTATACATGTACACTGAATAGCAGAGGCTTTGTTGTTTCATTTGCGCATCCCGCACCCCTCGTGTTTTCCCCACGAAAATTAGGCGCGCGTGATGACTGAGGAAGGGGGAAGGGGATAATTTTCACCGTAACAAATTTCTTAAATTATGACATTTGACATCCAGACGCGTTATTGGGGAGCCTAGTCGAGGATTCCGGTATAGATGTATCCCTCTCGCGTGACTATATTCGCTTAGGTTCTAATGATGATCGTTACCAAATGATAGTTTGTCACGCACTGCCAATAGAGCATGCAGTGATGCCAGATTTAGGGTTGTTAGGTTCCTGGGAAACCCTCCTGAACGGTGGACCAATGCCTTTGCAATATAATTTGAAATCCACAAAAGCGCATTGGATAAATCTCTGTTACGGAATATTGAAAAAAAAAGTTAAAGGAATTAAATGGAGAGCTTATCTGGGATTTGGTTGTACTCGTACGATAAATCCCTATCTCGTGTGAGGTTTACCACAATATCCCATCGCTGGTAGCAGCCGGTGTTGGGGGCTTAATTTAGCGTGACCAGCACAACTATTCGTGACCCATAATTCCCTTCGCGTAAATTAATGCGCGGGGTGGAGCTTTCTATTCCGGTTTTAATTAGACAGATTGCAAATGTGGGCTGGGGGTGCGTAATGGTCTTTTCAGTAAGGGCAGGGTCGGCCAATATTAAAAATTAATGAATTTATTAGCGCCTCCTCCTTGCTGTGTGGAAATGATTCATTTCGAAATGAATAATGCAATTGGATACGTGAATCTCCTGAATGAAGCCGCTTACGCGAACTTCCGAGTATATACAGCTCCGATGCGTTTTTCGAATTTATTTCGCGTTTTTGAACGATTGGGCTCACTAATGACTTCATTAGTCACCGGGAATTGGGTGTCCATGTTACGCTCCATCAGCGCTATCGACATTAATGAAGTTGGGAATAAATTTGATCGGCTGCATTTGTGCTTAAGCGGCCGTATCAAATTTGTCCACAGCTCTATGGGAACGCCTTCCTGGGTACGCATAGTGGCGCTTCATTCTTTTTTTCTTAGAATTTGTTCCATTGGGAGGGACTCATTTCCGAAAGCGTTTCAAATCAGCCCATTTACTAATTCCTATTGAAATACATTGCTGACAGATGTGAGTTGCGCCATTTTCTCTCGCATACAAATTGTGTTTCCTTAATAATCTGTTTATGAAACCGTTCAATAGTTAATAACTTTCTCTTACTAGCTTCTATAAAAAGCGCTAAATTTAAAACGAGTTCAATTATTTTTTTACTAATTAAATCCAATGATTTCCGGTTCATAAAAGATAAAATATATAAAAATGTCGATTTTATAACTTATGGGAAGTTGTGTTCCGTTGTCTTTCCAGTGTCCCGAATCTATTCTTAAAAAATCAAACGCCCCCAGCGTTCGTAATCTATTCTTAAAAAAGCAAACGTTTTCTAGGTTCATTGGCTCTGTACATTTTAAAGTGTTTTTACTCAAATATATTTTAATACAAGAAAGTTACCCGGTTGGTTGGAACTGTTATCTGGTTTGCTTGGTTTTCTCGTAAAATTGACGACGTCATGCTTTTGATGTGGAGACGTACATGTGAGGGATACATATTAAAGTTTTTTCTCCACACACTGTATACTGTTCACCAATCTAACCCTCACTATATAATAATACGCCATTAGTGTATAGATAATTAGGGAGCGCAACAATTACTTTGTAGTCATATCATTGTAGTCTGATGATATAGTCATTTGCCCCCCCGTTCCCTGTTTTATTGGCTCGGGACGCGCTCCTAAAAGGTTTTCAGCGTTCACGGGTTTCGGCGCAATTATACCAGAAAACAACATTAGCCGAACACGGATCCCAATAATGAATGATACATAATAGGGGTGAACCATCCAGATTAATCGTAAAATATGTGTATCGGTAGTAGTGCATCGCGCCAACAGCGGGGAAGCACCAGGCGCCTGCGTTCGGTTGGTGTTGCGAGTCCACCGTTAAGGTAATACAAACTGCGTTTCCAAGTCATATTTTCCCCCGCCTCCATTGCAATTGTACATCATATTTTAGTACTTGTTAATGCGCGTGGAGTCGCGTGAGGTTTTTGACATTCGATAAACGTAGCGATAATTTGGACCTCAGGGTAGTCCGCAAAAAGCCGTACTATGTATGAAGCCAGGAATCTCTGCTACGACGGATGTTGCGCTAAATCGCTAGTTGCACATGTGTTTTCAAAATGGTGATCCCCATCGGCGCTGACATTAACACAAAAGGAAAACCGTTCCCCACCAGAGTGCGCTCACGTATCTATCCAATGTGACCGAATCCGAAAGTGCCAATGATGACAGTTATATAAGTTGTGACATTCTGCGGTAGAAAAAACATTTCTCTAATCAACTTTCGTAATAAATTAGAAAATACAGAAAAATATGTGTTAACATTTTTTAACGAAAATAATGTTTCATATTTTTATCAAATATTTCAGTCGTCAATATGTGTTTCTGTCCTGTTGAATCGCCTAGAAAAACTAAAAATTTCCCAAAACTATCGTGAAATTCTTTAATCAATGTCGTGATCAAGCTGCTTTTGAGATAAGTGAACATTCCTTTAAGTTTCCTTTTGGAAAAAATTGTCCATGTGAAGCTTGAACCCAAGACCACATGAAACATCAGCCCCAGTGCAATTTTTTGTGCCTGATAAACAAAAACGTGAATATTTGACCTAGTCACGTGACAAACTGGACACGTACACGTCCACCAGAAGTCGCTACCTTCAACTGGAAGTTTCGGTTACAAATGTTTAGCACGCAGTGTCCTAGCCGTTGGAGCCGTGAGTCCGCCTATATGAGGGGGACAGAGGGTTGCCGGTTAGAGTATCGGATGTTGGCAGTTTGGCGCCGCTCACTAATTATAATTTATGCACATGTGCCAAACAATGGGACCCCCCCCCCACAATTACGGACGCCGTCGCTGTGCCGCGTTATACGGGGGAGAAGAGAAATCGCATATTTTCTCTTGTGACCCGCACCAAAGCATGTCATATATTCTGAATTTTGATTAAAACGTTATTCATTTAGATTTAAAAGGCCTGTACCACGTACGCGGCTTGCCGCCTAAGAGAACCAGTGTCTCAATATTGAACAGCGCTTCTCTTTTGATGAGCTCCGTAATTTAGAGGCACCCTCTAAGCCAGAGAGCTGCAACGACCTCTTCAAATTGTAGTGCTCTTTAGCGAGATAAACAGACGCTCACCTTCCGCCGTTACTCTCGACGCCTCAAATCGCATGCCTAGTCCAGGACTGAAAGTCATCGATCTACATATATCATGGGCACATCGAACGCCCGGTGCCGCATTGCACTTGAGGCGCGAATAAAATGTTTTCTTTTTCCATAATCGCGGGCCAAGGTGTCTTACCAAGTACGCACATTGTACATGGGGTCTCTGGAGGCGGCACTGCCCCGTAGCGTCACAACTCTGGCGCCAACGGATTGACCATGCCTGCAGGGGTCATTAACCGACCAGGCTAATTCACACAGAAAACGTTTGCTCTCTGCAGATTACCGTTCCGACGCCTCCAACCATAATGACAGATTTATGGCGTCATCATTCGAGGGAAAATGACTCGTCGTAGCCCAGTTGGTTTAGCGACTGGCTGTGGCTCGGTGGTCCCGGGTTCGATTCCCGGCGCGGGCTCTCGAAAATTTCGATCCCGGGGTACTGGTCGTGCCCCTCGCATAGTGCCTCAGCACCATGAGAGGTACGTAACGCCTGTAGTGCGGTTGACTACAGTTGATTGGAAATTTAAAAAAAAATTCACCCTTGAGCCTTACGAACGAAGGCTTAAAAATAAAATCTCCATTTTAAAATTAAACATATTCGATAAGCGATAGTTTTGTGATAGTGTTCTTATATATTTGGTTCTGTCAGTTAATTCAATGATCAGTGAGTATTTTCTTCACTTCATTTCGGGTATTTCCCCCACTTTCGGTGACGCTGGAATGGCTTTCCTCGCTGATTTGACGTAACTGTCATCGAGTGAACCGTACTTTGTTACATTGTGTTTGCGTTCATCCCAATAATCCGAGTACCGAGTGTTGTCGCCAAGCATATGTTGATTCGGCCTGCTGGGCAGTGCAAACATAGGCGCTATGACGCCCGAGATTGACTGGCATCAATTTGCATTGTGCCGTGGGGATGATTATTAATCATTAAATTACCGTATCTCAAATGCTAGGTTGTATTTTATTGGCCGCTGGAGGAGGACAGTTGCGGGCGCACTGATCAATAAAAAAATTGCATTTACTGATTTAAATTCTCATTCGGGAGATACTACATTTATTCATGTAGCAGACATACATGTACCGTATATGTGTATGTAGTTGGTGTTAGTTGCAGAATGTATTAACTATAAAATCGTATAACCATTTTCCCCCCTGCTGATCTAGTGGATCTAGTTGATCTAGCTTTAGGATGGCCAAAGGCCGAGTTTGAGCCTAAAAAGGATCGTTAAATTGGGCATCCAGCTGCAGGGACGTACAGCAAAAAGAACACATATTAAAAAACCAGACCCCAGATTAAATTTAGAAATCAGATGTATACGAGTCATTTGCAAGATTATTCTTATCAATCAGAATTCTTCCCTAGGATTTGAACACCAAATCCCGAACTAACGCGAGATACATGCGACGCAGAAAATCATTATACCATTTCCGTTGAAATTTAAAAGAATCGAACTAATTCCAAATGCGTTCGTTCAAGGTTCATTTTAATCCGATCATCTATCATTTTGGAGGTCTCTTTGCGATGTGCGCGCATTTTTTTTTCGCTTGAAGGCGACGCGGACAGAGATGTTAAAATATAGGTTTCATCTGAAACTTTCTTTTATTACCGACGTGTTCCTCTATAGTCCGGGTCATGCTGGCAAGCTAATCCATGTGTGGGCCATGTGGACCGCTCTTTTCTTCGCGCGGCGGTGGCAACGGTCTTTTTTTTATATCCTCCGAACTGGCGATTGCAGTTTTCTCGCGTCCAAGTGGCCTCGCGCCCGGCCATTACGAGCGTGTTTAACCTATTTTTCGACTAGATTGGGATAATCGAAAATGATAAATGGCCAGCCACGGTCACGCAGCGGCCACTGGAGAGAACGACGATTAGCGCCTAAATCGTTGCCGGCGGAAGGGCGAAGCTTGCGCCCCCGCCGCCACTGACGCTCCTCCGTTCGTCCACACCGGCGAAAAGGCGAATCGCCAGTGGCGCGCTCAAAAGGCAATCTATATGCGCCTTCATTGTTCGTTTATCGCTGTAGTCTGAGTCTGTGCCACCGATTTTTGTCTCACCCTGTCCTGGCTCAAGAAATATAGGTCTCTGCGGTTGCCTACTCACCACACAGCAAATTATGATGTCATATATTTTTTAAATCTAGGGCGCTGATCCGACAAAAGAAAACCACAAATTTGCCACCTTCTTGTTGTCATTGCTTTGCCTTAATATGCTTTTACTTCATAATATTTAAACCATTTAACTGAAGCTAATGATTTGCTAAATCAGATTATGTGCCCCCCCCCCCCCTACTAGGCAATTTCCATGCATCGGCCCTGGTAGAGAGAGGTGCGTGCTTTCCATAGTATCCGGAGATCAAATAACGAAGAGAACCCTCGCCGGGAATCGAACCCGGACCATCGTCGCACCGCTGGTCGGCATCAATTATTTAAAAAACAAAAAACGACAGATATACTGTACACGCATGAACCCAAATATTGATTACGTGCAAACTTGCAAATTTTATACGAGTAATTTTAAATGCAATCCGATATGGGGACATACTTAGATAATTTAAAAAATTGAGATTTTTACAGTTTTCCCTGTGCTTGTCTGATTGCTTTTGGCTTTTTGTTTTACGAATAATTTATTTATTAATTATACACCAGTTCTAACTAAAATAATAATAAAATATTATTATAAAAGCGAGCTCGCCACTCGGTTCGTCTCCTTCATTCGGCCTGTCCCGAATTCACCATTTAATAAATTTATTTATTGTTATGAACAATTTATATTTATTTTTCTTCACATTGAAGAATTTTGTTAATATTATATACACACTGCTTCTTAAAATTATAAATCTCATTTTATCATTTGAGTCTCTTTTTGTATATTTTATTGCCCAGAATCTTTATTTCGTTCGCGGTTCTTTTTTTCTAATGTATAAAATATGTTTGTGAAAAATAAGATTGCTCGAATTGCAGTGCTAAACCGCTCCTTCGATGCTCTCTCGTACCGACGAAACAAATCTCGGTCGTTAACGGCCGGCCCGCTTTCTCAATGCTGCAGTTGGCCACTAATCACCCTGCATATATTATTTACAGACGTGCGCGATTTCGCCAGAAACTCTAGCAACTACTGTACTGATGAGAGAGTTCCGCGCACAGCGTCACTGGCGCAGCCGACTGCATTCCAGTTGGTGTCGCTGCCGTCGGCGGATGTACTTGAGCGCGATCGTGGTTCGCGCACGACTTTTGGACTATGTGCATTAGAGGCGCGTTCGCAATTGATGCATGGGGAAGTTGTCTAGTTGGAAAGTTACAGATGACCGCCATTTTTCCCCCATCGCATCTGCGATCATTTTTTCTCGTTCTCGTTGGCTTTCTGCCTCGACTGCTAGCTGCAGGCTATTTTCCTATCTTCCATTCTCTCTTGACTTTTCTAGTTTGGGTTGGTCATTCTTTCATTGTATCATTCGTGTTCGGCTTTAATCTATCATTCCTGGCTGGCTGCTTTATTATTCTAGAAAAGCGCTCCTAGTTCGCTGACTGCCTCTCACGGGCGCCAACCCCTCCCCCCCTTCTTCCGGCGAAATGAAAGCCCTAGAAGTAGTCTACTACCCATAGGTTAGGCGCTCTATCAGTTTCACCCCTAGATGTGTCGCATAGATTGTCGCGCAGACTACAGCGCATCTGGTGAGCAACTGGTTAAACCAGAATATTTCGGCTAGCCTTTCCAGGCACAACGACGATATAACACGTTAATCTGAACCAAATAGGATTATTTCACTTCGTTGGCCCAGCAAAGCTTTTTTTTCTTCCATTTATCTGTATTTTACCGAGTCCCCGGCGAATGTGCTGTTTATTTAGATTATGGATCTTGTTATTCTGCTTGAATTCGGTAAATATTTTTTTCTAGAGAGGAAGGCTATCGTGTCCTTCTGCTGTTTGCCCTCACCAGTTTTACTCTTTTCATGTCGAGATGTCTAAACATTATTTGAAAAAACATTTACTCTCCCTGAAAATTTAACTATATTCCACAACCTTCTTCCCCCGAACCACCACGACCACAAAGAACTTGGCAACTGTTTCCCAAAACTTGTTAGTCGCTCTCAAATGTTTGAGTCACTCCGGGAGATCTTCCTCAAACGTTTTCATTAGCTGATGGCTGTTACACCTCTGGAACTTAATTTTCGACAACGTTGGTAAACGCTCCAATCTATGTAAGAGCATACGCGAGACGAGCATTTCTAACTTTTGAGATTCATGGGCAAATTTTTACCAGAAGGAATTTTCTGGCGGAATGCTTTGTTTGAATTGCGTTGCAAGAACTAGACTTTTCGTCAGCTGCGCCATATAGAACGTTCTTTTTAGTGGTTCCGTTTTTGTGGAAGTACGTCAACCTCGTCTAAATTCAAGTGTCACATAGTTATTGTATAAAAACCAATTATGTTACTTACTACAGTGTGCTTTATGACCATGTAGAATTATTTTTCTGGAACGTCTGTAAACTATGTCGTACAGGTCTTTTCAGTTTTTTTTACCTACTGTCTGTAAGTTCTATTTCTTCTTTTTTGGTATTTAAGAACTGAAACATGACTGCACACAAATCGTATGGTAGATCAACGATACCGAAGTAACCGATCATCGCTCATTTTGTACCAAAGTTTTAATAGAAGTTCCAGATACCAAAGTTTAGTCGCTGCTGATTGAATGTTCAAGCACCGATGCGATGCAGCACCATTTCATTCCATCGGCAGGCGAAACCACTTTTTTGTGCTCCTCAAATCCGACCGTATCGCTCGTTCTGTGGCTTGAAGCCAATAAGACAGACGGTCATCCGACAAAAAATCCTAATCTGATGGCAATAGCGGAAGCGAACGTTGGATCCTCGTGTTCCGAAGCTTGGATGATGACTAGCATCGATGTTTTTTTTATCCGCGTGTCCCTCATTCATTTGGAGGACACGTTGCAAACCTAACAATTGACCGCAATCTGAAATCGGAGTCTGTATCCAGCTGGAGTGGGTTGTCTCCATTTTCACGAATAAGAAGAGTTCAGAACTTTTGAGAGACCGAAAAAAAAACGTAATCTCGCTCACAAAGAGCGCTCTCACATTTCTAATAGTTGGAAGTGGGTGACCAATCAGCTCGAGATGGGTTGCGTTTTGTATGGCGGCAATCTTGGTTTATGGGCGATCTATCTATACAGAGCGAATAGTCTAGTGTGGTCTGCCGAGTGTGGCGCCACTGCGTCCCCTGCGTGGCCTATTGAATGACCTTAAGTATAGCAATGGTGTTCTGAACGATCCATGGGGATAATGTTGGTTTTTAAAAATCGTTGGCCTACCTACGAATGGTGACGCCAGTCATGTCACCTCAAACAAATGTGTTCGTCCTGTGAGGCAACTGTCTTTGGAAAAAAAATCTTTTTATATGGGAGAGCTTTTTTCTGTTTCCGAAGCTTTGGATTCTGACCTCATATACTGTAGAAGGTACGCGATCGTAATCGAGTGTCCATCCTTCATCTTTTGGCAATTGTACCACTTTCTCAATCGGCCAGTTTTTTTTATAGATATCATCTTAGCTAAAACCGTGATAGTGGAGGACCTACGTGGCTCGATATATTTTCGTGTAAGTCGTATTCGCAACTTTATGGTGGCGCCACTGTGGAGAAACCTTTTTTGTTGTATGTCACATTATGAATGACCGCAACTTTTTCTTCCAAAAAGATTGAAGATCACCTTGACGTTATCGCCAAATAAGTGCTTCAGTATGACGAATTAGAAGAAATTCTATTTTCACGCGATCAAAGGATTCATTTTTACGCTAAACTGCGTCATCATTTCACACTTTTTATTTTAATTAAACTCACAATAGTCGCAAAAGATATAAACGAACAATTGTACGACTCGTCGTAACCCAGTCGGCATTGCGACTGACTGTGTTTCGGCGGTCACGGGTTCGACTCCTGGCGTGGGCTCTCGATTATTCGATCCCGGGGTACTGGTGAAAATGTGCCCCTCACATAGTGCCTAAGCACCAAGAGGGGTACAGAAAATTTTGTAGTGCATTGGATACAGTGAAGGTTGAAAAAAATTTGGAACGAACAAAGTAATTCCCTATTGGGGCTCAAACCTCGTTTAGGGCTGACCTTGAGACAATCTCAAGTACTAGTTCATTAGTAATTTTCTGTATTCTCAATTATTAGCTTCTAACTTTTCAAGGGAAAGTCAGCGTAGGACCCAAGCCAATTGAAATGAATGACGTTTCACATGCTCCCCCTGATGCTGTACCGCAGCACAGGTCTTATTCGCGGCTGTGCAATATCTGAAAAATATAAACTGAGACACACTGCAGTCATACTAACGCTAGGAAGCCATCTTAAATTCAACATTAACGCCTTCTATGAGCCTTATTTGAAGTTTAAACGGAGTATTCAAGAAAATATAGATTTTTGATTTTATGCTGTATTGCTTGTGACTGGACTTCTGCCAGAACAAGCGACGATTAGCCACATGCCAATAGTGAGAAACATTTTTGAATTCTTCAAAGAATTATTATGCTGCTTTATAATTTTATTGTCGTTTTCTGGGGTTGTGTTTTTCGACAATTTTTTTTTTTAGAATTTCCGCCACAAGGAATCGCCGTTTGAATACGCTTTTGTCGAATCGAATCCCGACTTGCGCCGGCTCTAGTGACAGTGGCCGCATCTCACGTCCGGCATCACTCGCGGGACGTGTGGTGGTCGATATTCGTGTACCCAGAGCTACCTATTAATAATTGATTACGTCTGGCGACCGGTTAGAGTCTCCGCGAAACGCCGCTTCTAAATAATATAGATATTTCCGCATATTACCATGAACGTGTTTAGTTTATAGTACACTGCCTCCCCCACCGAATGTGCAGATCTCGCTATATTGAGATTTGCGCGGCAATCGCCTTTAGCTGCATTTAAAGTGTTCTCCGGGTGTGTGTGGTCGGATGTTTTTCTCCCCCTCCCTTACCCCCGGCTGGGGGGGGGATGGTTTCAGCAGTTCGCGTCTCTCGCACTGTGGGGAATTAGCTTTGGTCGAATCTTTTCGCGGGTACTCTAGGGTCATTGTTATTGATGGAAAAGTTATGTCAAACACTGAACAATATATATGGGGGCGACACCCACAACGCCAAAGGTGCGCAACTGAGTCGAAAGCTCGGGTCTCTCTCTTCCTGTCTTTATCTCCCGCTCTTTCCTCTATCTCTGTTGAATTCGTTTTACCCTCAACTCTTCGATTGTTAAAACAGCGCCACCATTTAGCTGTGCTCTTAGCTTTCGTCAGTAGAGTTTGAGTCATCAGATTTTGCGTTTTGTTGAAATTGGTCTCTATTCGGCCTCACATGCACTTCAAAATGATCATCTATGCTGCTGATCTGTTGTAATTTTCCAATTTAAATGAGATCCAACTTCAGAGAATGTTGGATTATATATTAGGTTTTGTTATGTTTTCCAGATTTATTAAATCAGGATTTTCCATTACTTTTTGCCCGCTATTTTTTTTCTCCTCCAACTTCATCGCGCGATTTTTTACTAAATAAGTATTAAATTTTTGCGGTAGTTTATCAGTTTTAAATTTAGAACAGCTTCGATTGAGTTTGCTCGGTTACAGAGCACACGTTCGACAAGGGATGGCGCTAGCACTTGATGTTGGGGTGGGCTTTGGCTTTTATGTTCAGTTTACTTACTTTACGTTTGAATGACTTTCGGCTATTTTACTTTTTCCAAGTGCAACCGGCCACCGCAAGTACGCCACTCTTTCTGCCCCCATCCCTTCACTTGGCCGCTTCCGACTCGTCTGATGCGCGCCATTGACGAATATAGACCGACCCACTTATCGACATGTTCATTGGGAACTGCCGACTGGTGATCAAGAATCCTACCCAAGTAATGCGAAGAAGAAAAAAAATTATTTAAATTTTTATAAAATGTGACCCTTTTCGTTTTCGAGGTTGCACGTCTGCGCCTGTGGTTTCATCACTGAAACCGAGTCCGTGTTCTTGGCTCGTCGTGGTCAGGGAGGACACCCGGCTTCTTTTGCCCAACTTGGACTTCATTTTTGACCACACAGCGCTTTATGTACTCGGGGGAATACCGGAGTGACCGTGGCGTTCTGGAGCGTCGACGTTCCGTGGCCGATCCTTCGTTTGATGCGATGGCTTTTATAAATGACCAGCGCTGTCTGAATGTCCTGTAGGCGAGTGTTCCATAGGCGCCTAGGCACAATCCTCATGAAAAAGGTATACACTGTATCTATCATCCTTATATCCATGTCACCCTGGTGACCTTCTGAGCTTGACGGTAACGTGATCTGAACTTGAAGATAGTGCCTGCGATCTCGAAAGTCCGGTTCCAAAAATTTCAATAATAATTAAAATCTCTAAAGTATACTCAAGTGGTCACCAGTGTGACAGGGCCTTGAGACCTTGTATGTGTTCTTGGAAATTTATCTCTTCTCACCCGCTTTCGGGAAACAGTAACTATTATTTTTCTTAACTTACTCGAAAAAACGATCACCTGCGTTTGACGCAACAGGAATAGAAAGTAGGAAACATGAAAAATAATTTTTATTTTATTATCTTTTGTGATATTCGTCCGTTTTACCAAAATGGCGTCATTGACGAAACATCTATCGCTAAGTGACGACACTGCCTTGAAGATATCCTTGAAAATCTAAAATTGACTGACTCTTAACAATTGTTGGAGTTGAAAGCTTTGCAAGCACATTTTGAAGAGTAGCATTATGTTTTTTCTTCTGCTAGCAGTTTGTGTTTTATCGTCAGCTTCGCAGAATCTCTCTTTATCACATTCGAAGCAGTTTTCGCGTTGGTTTTCCTAGCAATTTGCTATTATAGTGAATCTCTAACTTATTCGTCAAGGGAAATGGGCAGACGCACATTTATTTTCTTCTACAAATCGGAGCATAGAAATAGGCTTCTTATATTATTGGTGGTACTATATCACAAATATAAGAGTTACAGACAAAAAACCTTTCATCATAATCTATAGATTCCACCTTTTTGATCAAAGACTTTTGCCTTATGACAAAAAACTTTAAACTCTCTTGTGTTTATACGAGCACTATATTCGCACAAATATATAGCGTTGCCAGCTAGACAACCCTATAAAATGCAGTTTTTTTGTGGGTAATCCATTCTCCATATCATGTATTATTTTGCCAACCTTCACAGAAAAAGCGATTTCAAGTTTATATTGTGCTGATGCTCATGGGTATGGTCTTAAAGTACTCCATTTAAAAAGAGAACGCCCAGCTTGAAAGTGGATGTGGCAGTTTCATGCGATACTGGTTTCGGCGACTATCACTTATAAAGGCAAAGTTTTGTTCACAAATACATGAAATAACCTGAATAATTCGTAGAGAATCCACAGAGAATCACTGCTGCTGATGCCGCTCTATGGCATTCTTGAAATAGTGTATTGTTTCATGTGGTTATTCCGCATTAAGAGATTGTTACCGACTGAGCGGCGAGCTTTGTGTTCAACGAACTGGCTGCGAATTTCATTTCTTTTAAAAACCTGGTTTCATCATTTTATATTTGCCAATAGAGACTGGCATTTTCGGAATATTTTTGTGCAGATGTTGAATTTAGAATTGTTCTGGTAAAGTTGTGAGTGCCCATTCATTCTGGTGAAAACTCATTTTTGGCGTTCTGCGTATTCAGTGGTTGTCTCCATTCTTTGTACATGTACATGTATATCATTTGTGTTGCTGCTTTCGGTTTGAACGAACAATTTGTCTCGATATCATAGATTTATTTCCGAGCTTTGAATATACCAGTATATATGGCCTTAATATTTATCAGGGAGAGATTCTACGTGAAAGTAACGCCATCTGGCGGCCGAGGCTCAGTCTAACCTAATTCCATGTTGGACTGTTTAAAAATAATTTAAACAGTCAGACGTAGTTCAGTGGATTTTTGCTGGGACGAACAAAAACTTTGCTCAGTTCGTCTAAACTACAGAGTATGCTCACTTAGATATTTAGATTATTGGAACCGCATACACCTACATCTGAAACAAACGTAAGTTGTTTGTGCCGCTTTATAGTACCAATTAATATTCTTATTACATTGCTTGCTTTCGATAGCCATTAAAGTGGTGCGTTAGATAAAATATACACGTATTTTGCCTAATTCAACTACTAAAGATATGGGTTTTAGATTGAGATACGGTAGTAATTCATTATAAATATACGTGTACATGTACATGCAAGTGCGTTCGAATCTATTTGAACATTTTCCGAATGCGTGCCGCGAATATGAGTAATACAAGAATATAAATAGCTAATTCATATTTTGATTATGATATTTTAGTGATTCTTACCTGTTTGGCATTTTTTGGGTTTCGTTACTTTCTTGTCTGCATTATGTCTTCCAAATTAAAATAGTGATCTGAAAGAGAAAAAAGAAAAAAATAAGTGAACATCGTGCCCAGGCATGTGCAGTACTGGTCTAATGCAATTTCTAGAACTAGTTTTGTTATTTCAAGTATTCATATCTTTTAAAAAATAATCCATTGCTTTCGGTAAATTGTTGTCTGGTTTCGAGACAGACTGATTACATTATCCTTGTTTTCTTAAACAGCGAGACACGAAAGTAAGTGATGCATGTCTTTCCATTCCACGATGATTTGTGGAATCAACATTTTTCTTGAGCAATTTATCCACAGAAGATCCGGCAATCCATTTTACTATCCAACATTTTATATTCGCTGGTTATTATTATATACACATTTTTTATTGTTTCCCATCACTGATCAATGCTCCTTCCCCCACACATCAGCGTTTTGTGTCAACCTACCAGCAATCCAGCCAAATCTGGACATAGTCTCAAAAAGCACATTACTGGCCTCGTAAGATTTTCCCCTCGGCTAAGGAAACTGACCGCACCGTGAATCTGGTCGCAGCTGGTCACCTCTCCCCCCGTCATGTGAAAACCGAAGTGCACGTTCAAGTGTATTTTTCGGACATGAAAAAGCGGTCATGAACAAAAAAGTAAGCTTGATTCTCAAGTTTTTACATTCGTGATCGCCCTCGTCTTGAAGAATGGCCCGATTTTATTGGCTGCCGTACGACTCACTCCGAAATTAATGGACATTTATATGGCAGCACGTCTAGACTGTGTCAATCTAGTCTTGCAAATCGAGAGTAAACCAGGAGGTTTGACGTATCAACCGTAAACCCATCACATATGTCTACTATGTCCTGGCAGTCATAGCTCGTCTCGGGTTCCGTTCCCGGCTTTCTTTCCTGACGGGTGCACTCGTTTGTTCGATCTCTCGGCAACTGGTGGCGATATACATGTAGATGTTTGTCCACAAAATTTGACTAGGCACCACGGTAGGAACATTCCAAACATGTAGCTAATTGGTCGCTGCTACAGTTAATTATTTTTTAAATCTGCCACTTTATTTTTTATTTTTTTTAAATTCACTGAAGTGACGGATCACAACAGGAAGATTCTGTACCCCTCTCAGAGCTTAGGCCCTATGTGAGAGGCACATTTTCACCAGTACCCCGAGCCGAAGCCCGCGCCAGGAATCGAACCCAGGACCGCCGTACCGCAGTCCGTCATAAACCAACTGCGCCACGACGGGTCGTACGATCCATTAAACGATCCATTAATATCCATTAAACTATTATTGCCTCCATTTTTATCGCGAGAAACCACGATCATCGAGTTATCATGATACAAGCAAGAACAGTTCACTTGAACAGTCTCGCCAAAACAGCTAAGTTTTTTCTGTCCATGTTCTTTAGTAGCTTTACCTGAGGGTTGCTTTCGCCTGGCTAAACGTTATCTACAATGTAGCGATGTTTTATATTTGTTTTATTTTGTTTGTTTATTTATTGTTATATTTGTTTAAATTTTTGGCGCATTATGTTTCTAAAGTGTTCTTGAAAGTGGCGGTGGTGTGTTGAAATTCGGCGCACCGGTTGCCTTTTGATAGCGATATGTGGTTGTAACTGGGGGAAATACACTAAAGCTCGTTTCTCGAAATTAGTATCGCGGGAGTTCCTTTCTGCGACAAATTTTTTGAAACGAGCAAGACAGTTGTAAAGAGTACGTGTCAGCGCGGCATCACCACCTGTGGCTTTTGAGAATAGGCACCTTTGACTATTCTACGAGAAATCTACGCAACTAGAATAGCTTACACCACACCTAAGCCAGGTGCACTCACTAACTGACTGCCACTGCGGTGCATGTTAAGACAAATTAAGTGGGGCATCATCTTGAAGCGAGGGCTTTACGCCTTCGTGACATCTTAATTTAAAGACACGTGCATATAATGCAACGCTTTAAAAAAAATTCCAGTACATATAAAAAGTTCCATCTTATCGAACAATTAAAACGGCACCATCTGTGTCTTAATAAGATGCTCTCTAGAGTCATGAAAAGTGAAACGTTTATGTGATAAAATATCTTGAATTCAAGATTTTCTGGAAAGCAGTTCTGGTTTATTTAAAATTAAATATTTTAACAAGTGTCTATCTGCGGATTTATCAACTGTTTTATTGTTATGGACAATTGAGTAAATTATCCCGTGCTAACTGGATGCTAGCGCCGGATCAGTTATCCTGTAAAAGGGGAAGATTCATTTCTCCTATACGCATTCCGTGGAAAAGTGGCATATTGTAAAAACATTTGGCCATCTGCTACCTAGTGAGAAACATGCGTCCATTATCCCTCCCTCCCCCCCTCCTCATCCGTTGCCTATGTGTACTCTCATAACAGATTCCGCATCCAATTGCGCGCTAGAAGGCCTTCTACGAGCTGACCAATTACTCGTGTAGCGCGATGTGACCACCATTCTTGGTCAACTTGTAGATTTTCGTTGGGACAAATCTTCTCAAAACTCTTGGTCCATCTTAAAATATCACTTTTCAAGATTCGGGTGCAAACTTTACGTTACGTTAGAGTTAACCAATGTCGTGTCTTAAAGAAGCTGCCCGAATCTAAGACGGTGTTTCTAGTTTTAGCTGAAAGTAATTTAATAATTCAGATGTTTCTTTTATCCGCGAGAGTCAAACGATTCAGTTGTTTTGTGTGTGTCCGCACATCTCCTTCAAAAACTTAATTAATCTTGCCCAGGCTTTTCTGATTTCGTGACGTCGCTTTCGTTCATTTCCTTTACTCAGAACATTGTATATTTGTCCAAAAGGATATTCGTGTACGTCGAGTAGGAAGCGAGGGGGGGGTTTGTTTTGCTTATTTTTTGTGGCCTGGTTAGTAGATGGACCATGACGGTAGGAATACAGCTTGTTGGGGGTGTGGGGGGGTTAGGTTTTACTAAAGGAAGAGAGTAAGGAAGAGAGTTGGTGGCTTTGCTTCCCAAAGAAAATATGATAGTAGCCTTATGACGACGACTCGTTGGTGGAATGAGTTAGAATGAGAGAGTAAAATAAAAGGTCATGAGAAAATCAACTTTTCCTGAATATGTTGAACTATTTCTTGGCTAAAACTATATACCTACTCGTATTTTCTGACCCAAATGGGAGGTACGGCTCGAATATGCTTTTTCTCTTCTCTGTTCATAGAGGCTACGAGTCTACACGAATTTTCAATCATTTTTATTACTTGAGTATACTTTGTTGTTCGTCGTGGTTTCCTTTCTGAAAATCGATATCCGTGGATCGTATTTGGACCACAATAATGCAATGAATTATATTTGAATGTTGATAACAAAGGTAAATATTTATTTTTGCGGTCAATGCTTAACCAGACATCGTTAAAAAATATTTTGTTAAACATTCTGGATGCTATTGATTCTTCAGAACTTAAGCCTTGTATGATTCGGCACGCCCTCTTTTGATTGCCTACAATTAAGAGAAAGCAGAGAGCATTATTAGTTTTTCAAAGAAATTTGATCTTGATTCCCAATACATTCATACCCTGATACCCAGAAACGATCCTATAAGCAATTCTATGTTCACGGACTTTTGAATTTAATTAACTAATGCTGACGAAGTTTCTTTGTCTGAATTTACAGTTGGTAGGTGTTGGCGCTGACACTTCCAAATGTGTTATACGTGGCGACGTATTTGCTCGGAAAACACCTTTCACGCAAACACACAAAATAACATCAATAATATTTTAATTTATTTTCAAATTGTTTCGAGTAAAATAAGATAATAGGGAAAATTTGCTTTTATTTTTGAGATTCCCACTGTTGAATTTGTTTTGCGTAACCTGATAGAGCAGGGGAAATTGCGGTTTCGTAGTATTTATACTCGTATATTTTTTTATGTGTGGCTATTTCTAATTTTGTCCATTCGTGGTAGTCATTTTGAATTTGTTACGTCAGATCCGGTCGATAGAGCCGGCCGAACGACTCCATTGACGCAGTACTTCCACAGATTATTGTCATCATGTGGCCGTTTCGCACACTCGGAGAACCTTTTCTTCGTTTTCTCGGGTACTCTTTCACTCCCACTATGGGATCCACCTTCCTCTCCATCGAACACATCTCTCTCCAAACTCGATTGTTTTTCCTAGTTCTCTCGCCTCTGGTACACCGTCTTAACCGGGTGGCTGTGACGACACGGTGGGAAGCATATAGGTGATCGAGGACGAGCCAAACCAAATCGGCCTGGTTCTGGCGACAACATCGATTGCCCAAGTAAATGGAAACGCACTTTGGATCGAAAGGGAGCTGAATTAATTTAATCGATTTTTAATACTGTCACATCGCGTCGGAGTTTTTGGGGGTACAGGGTGAGACCAAAGTTGACGAAACCCCTCGACACAGTGATTATGAGTGCCGAGGTTATTCAGTGACAGCTAGCCATCGATTTGTTTGTTCGTCGTCGAATGCAGTGCTGTCCTGGTGAAACACAAACTTCCTTTGGCTTTTAATGCAGTTCTCCTTCACGGCTGTTATCCAATGGTAATACGGTATAAGGATCTAAATTATTTTCTTACGAATTCTAAACAATATTGTCTCGGAAATGCTACGTGGTTTTTTAAAAATGAGAATACGACTGCAGATCTAGTTGTCATGGGTATCGTATACTCGTATTGTACTTGCTTTATTATTGTTTATATAAACACTACTTAGCGTATGCAATTTCTGAAAACTGGGAGCTTGGCAACTGAATGAATATGTCAGCAGTTTAGAAGTTTAATATTTATTGAACCATCCATTTTCGCTGTAAAGTTCAAATCTGAAATTGTGCATCCAATCCTTTTTTAAATTCTGGGTATTATATTTCTAAAAAAACCCAGATAGAATGGCAACATTATATAACAACGTTGCTAGCGTGAATAGGAATTGGAAGATTCGTCTGCGAAACAAAAAAGAAACTTATTTCGAAAGTGCTTTCAGTGTGAACTTGTTTGTGTGCTTTCTTTCTTTCTGATTAAAGTTGGGCGCCATTCGTACGTTTATGACTGTATGTTGTTCGTCTCCAAATGTATGAATCCAGTTGAATCCTTTTCCTGTATTTTCTTGCATCGCCGCCGTTTGGCGCTTCCATTGTCTTGCTGGCGCCAAGATGGTGGTGGAAAAAAAATCTGCTTGCCAGGTAAACTACCAACACGACTTCTGCATTAGAATGATTAATGACGCAGTGCGCGCAGCGTCGCAGTAGAGCGCCAGCTAGAGATAGAGTAGTTAAGTAATAGATGATTTTTTTCTCGCGCTTCTGTTCATTTTCATTAATTTGGATGTTTGTTTTTTCGCACATTTGTGTTGAGGAAGCACTTTCAATTTGCATTTGGAGAAAATGCGCCAGCTGTACACATTCTCTCGGCTTTCCATTCATAGTTGCTACGACGCCCGGCTTTTTGTCTTTTTGAACGTGTTATTAAGACGTTCGTGAATCAGGCGACAAGTTGCAAATTGCTCGGTAACAGAGCGTGGTGGTGCCAGACATCCATTTTGTTCGGCAATTTTTTTATTCCCGTCTCCAAGTTTCGCCTTTTTTTTAAAAAATAAACTTCTTTATTTTTAAAAAAAAAGGGAAAGTCAACGATTAGTATGAAACCGTGTTTTGGATTGTTCTGTTTGTGTTGCGCGCACAAAAACAATTGCCAATTATTTTTTTCTTTCTCATAGCGATTCTAGTTGTAAACCGAAAGTCTATTTATTTTTTTGTGTTTGGAATCTTATATTACTAGCCAATTTCGCTAGTTTTTTTAACCACACACCGAGTTCTATATGCATTCGGAACCGTATAAAAAAGCAAATAAAAATATTGATTCCGTGTTTGAATTCAACAAAATGTTGCGGTGCCAGACTAGTTTCGTCGGAATGGAAAAAATACGTCGAACACGAGTTGTTGTATCGTCCACTGGGTGGCGCACATTTCACCAGAGGGCACCAAAAAATGCCATACACAGAGGCTTCATGCAGGATTGCGTTTGGCCCAAAAGTTGAAATGTCTAGACCTTTTCCTCCTGGATAGTCCTTCTGCAATCGGGCACCGGGAATAATAACAAATTTACCATTTACTATCTTCTCTTGACAGTGTAACCCTACGTTCTCCTTCCATCCCCCCACACAAGTAACCAATCTTGAACTCTGCCGACACGTCTCAGCTAGTCCATCTGAGAACCGACCATCTGTCTCGTGCTCGGATAGACTTGCGTTAGATGAAAATAGTGTGTGTGTGTGTACGAGGGCGCTTCGTGAAGATGGTGCGGAGGGAAGGACGAAGAAGGGGGGAGAGTTGAGTGAGGAAATCCTTTTCATTCGCTCAGCTACTACTGTACATGTATAATATACATGTATGCTCAGCCAGGTGCGAGATCAGATTTGCATTATGCGAGTAGCTGGAGTCGCTTTCGCGAGCGCCTGGGACATTTTATTTTTTCGCAACTGTGTTCGGTTGCTTTGGTTTCGTTGTTGCAGCTATCGGGTTTTTCCAATGGAAGAGAAAAATAAATTGTTAACAACGGTTGATGCAAAAACGTGCTTGTTGTTGTGTATCGTTGCGCATGGTTTAAGTTATCCCTACCCTTTTATAATAAAAGTACAGTACCTGTACTCGTATATTACGCCATTAAGATGGTTGCGTCGACCGTTCGCATTTATTTCAGCAGCGACTCGTTCACGCGTGTGGTTTTTTTGAATTACGAACAGAACACTGAGCATCGAGAAATCGGGCATTTAAAATATCCTTTGAACATGTACGAGCACGTATTTGTTAAACGTTTCTTTTTATAGAATCTTGAAAAGTCTATAGGCGCTTTCGAAAATTTGGAATGCGTTTGCTATCATCAATAAAATCGGCCATGAGTGAAAAGTCAATCTTGAAATGAATTCGTGATGTTATTAGGATTTGATTCAAATCATATTAGGTCACTGTTTTGATAGGAGAAACTGTTTTTTTCACTATTGCACGGCAATGTATTAGAAAGATAGAAAATGCTTAGTGATGCTTCCGGGATTGCATTTTAGAGAGTTTTTGAATTAAATATAATTGGATATGGCATTTTAATTATTTGTTTTTAGAATGCCGTAAATAGTAGAACCTTTAGTTAATTGATCATTTTGACTTCTTCTATGGAATGTCCCCTTTCAGCTCTTATCTTTAATATCAGGTAATACCAAACGCTAGATCGCAAAAAAAAATAAAGCAACAAAAAAATCGAGCATCGCGACAAACTCAATAAAAACTTTATAACAACAAAGCAGTCGACAAACATCTAGATGTATCACGCAAATTAATAATATAGTCTGTTGAGAAACGACCAAGGAAAGCTGTGTTCGCCGAATGTCTGGTGCGCCAGCTACAGAAAATCGATTGACGGTTGTTTTCTTTCTGCATGGACGACCA
Source organism: Mycogona germanica (assembly GCA_034698785.1). Lineage (NCBI taxonomy): Eukaryota > Metazoa > Arthropoda > Diplopoda > Chordeumatida > Chordeumatidae > Mycogona > Mycogona germanica. Next base: position 21,663 of record JAQGBY010000369.1, on the reverse strand, counting down.
AAGGAAAGGCGGTTGTATTTTTTTGTTGCGTCACCAAATGGCAGCCTAGTTCATAACCTCTTGAGATCAGAACTCAAAATATTTATCCCCCCATAATAACCATGATATCAATTCATCACTCGTTTAATCATTATAATTTTGAAATGGTTACTTCGTTGGTTACTCTTTATCAGCTACTGCGTTTTCAATTTTAAGGATGCTACCAATTTTTTCCTGCTTGACACGCCAAGGTAGACTGAAACTTCCATATTAACCTAATCCAAGTCATCACTTGTTGGGGTGCCTTCTATATTCCAAATTTCGACATAATATACCCATGTTGGCAGATCAGAGGTCTAGATCCAGGAGGGAGGTCCTCCGAGGATATATTTAGCCCTCCATTTGTAATGTCCCGACCGTGATCCAGAAAAATCCACCACTAGGTCCACCGCCCTCGATTCTCCATTCTCAATGGCTTGGCCTTCTACTGATGGCGTCTCCCCCCCACATTTCCCTCTGCCGGCTATCGCGGTGAGTGTTGTCGGCATTATTGGCCTGGAAGCCGAGGTAAGCGCTTCCTAATGGAAATTCCTGGTGCAAACGACCGGGCGCATCAATCGTGGCGCCTCGCCCGAACCGATCTCGCGTTGCATGCCGGGTAGTGATTAGTTCTCCTGTTTTTGATCTCGCTATCATACTGACCTGTACTACTTCCTTCCTCAATGCCAGGTCCGACTGGATATTATTTTCCGAGAGCGCTTTTTTATATGTGTGACGCGCCGTGAGTGGCATTACAAATATAACGGATTTAGGAGTTTTTTTATTTCCCTTTTCACGGAATTGCCATAGATACGAATGTAATAATATTGTGATAATATTGCTAGTAATAATATTGAAAAATAAAAGTTAAAAAAAAATATATACACTTCAAAGTTCAGAAAACGATTAAACGCTTAAGAGGCTAAATCGTTTCTTCGTTTTCTGAACAACTTTGAAGTGTATATTTTTTTTGCATTTTATTATTCTTGGTAAACATTTTCTCGGCTTGGCAAAATAATTTAAAAATAAAAAATGTTTCTGTCGTTTCAATACCTAATTCCAAAATTAGTTTTTGCTACATTAAGGCGTTCTACATGAACGAAGATGCATAATTGACCATTTATGTTGGCATGCCCGCAGTACTCGTTTGTCGTGCCCGTTGCTCATTTCAGGGGTTGCTTTCTGTTGCTCGTCCTTTGCAGAAAACTACGGTTTGTTTATGATCAGTTTCTCTGCTTGTTGCTGTTTGTTGTGCTGACGCGTAATTTTGTAGCTGTCTGTTGTCAAACATATTGTGTGCACACATCAGCAACATACTCGTCCAAAACGCGATTCCTCAGTCTTTTTCATTTCCGTCATGTACTCTAGTATTTCGCAACGTTATTATTGGTCGTTGGTTTTCGTATACGTTGTTCAAGTGTGTTTGGGCTCTAGTTTTGAATCGATCGGCCAGGGCAGGCCGATTCTTCCTCATAATGATCTAAATTGCCTTTTTCTGTTCCCCGAATACCGTCTTTCCTTACTTTCAAATTTAATTAGGTTACATTGAAATTCGAGCTTATTGGATAATTGGAACTTTTCAGAAGGTCGGAGAGCTTTAGGGCTTTGAGGTCCATTTCACCGCATATGTCAACGTCATTCTTGAGCTCTACGGGCGCGTCAAACTGTTCAGTTTACTTTTGAACGATTATCATTTTTGAACCCAACTATGAGTCAGATTTGTTGAACGCCGCCTGGCTCGCAGCACTTAGAATTTTATAATGAAGACGACGTACTTACTCTAAAAGATTCCGTATAAAAGAAGTAGGGGGATTTTATTATTAGATTTAAACCGCCAGCATTGAGATAACAACAATGGCTTCGTTTGACTCGCAAATGGTTAGGGCGGCGAAGCCAAGCTGCGTTTCCATTAACAGCTGCTTCAGAAAAATGCGATTCTTTCGCAGAGAATTAATTCCCTTTGATCGTTCTAATGCGGAACCGGCTCGAAACTTTGTGCCTGCTAGACACAAAAATTGGTTGACTGGAATTGAAATTTGTCACTCGAAACAAAGTTCGACGCAAGCTTGCGTGTTAATGTTGGCATTTTGATGTTTTTTTCCTGGGTTAGCTGGGTGTGGTTAGCGAATATTATGTTTTTTTAAATTTCCCTTCACTGTTGTCAATGCACTACAGGATTTTCTGTACCCCTATTGGTGCTTAGGCACTATGGCGAGGGGCAAATTTTCACCAGCGCCCCGGAATCGTATAATCGAGAACGCCGAGCCACAGTCGCAATTCCGACTGGATTACGACGAGTCGTAATTTTGATTAGATATTCATGTTTTATATTTTGATATTTCAAAGAATCTTTGGAACCCTATTAACACATTTTAAATATCTCAAAATTTATTCACATATTATCTTCAAAATTATTTTGGCATTTCTTCGGAATAGAAAGATCTTTTAGGTGGCATTAAGATGAGAAATTAACTTTTCTTATTATAAATATAAAAAAATTGCAAATATATTTTTTAAAAATCAAAAATACTTGTTTTACTGGTCATAAATAATGAAAATGCTTTAATCGCCATATCTTTGAATTGAAATGTCATGCCTGAGGTAATACCAATTCAACTGGTTTCGCAGTACAATCATGTCTTTAGTCGTGGGAAAAATCTGTGGTAAGATGTAAAGGTGGTCGATTCCAACAGCCGTGTGAATTTTAAAAGGCAACTCTCGCAGCTATTCTCCGCATTGTTGTCACAATATCGGCCGAGGATAGAAACTCACCGTCAACCGCCAGAGATTTCTTACCACCCCCCCTCCCCCTACTCCCTCTCGTGTGTAAGTGAGCACGCACGAAACGCAATTTATCTTACTATTGTGATCTGCGACAACGAGGCTGGAAAAAATTTGTTAGAGAACGAGAAGAGAGACCGACGTTAGTTTCGCTCCGTCTACCGATCCGGTTGTGCGTGTTGTATCTCCTTCGATATTCTAATTCCCCGACGCGCCTGGGGATTTCTTTTGAGAGGATTTTCATTTTATCATTTTCGTTTTTGATACGCTTATCTGCCCCCTGCCAACGTTGGATTTTGTTTTCATAGCACGCTTTTCTAGCTGCGAATTTTTTTACCTGGAAAAACGTGTTTCGCAGTGCGCCACTGGTGTTAGTCAGACGTCATGCCAGTTTGTGAGGGTGAAAAACTCGGAGCGCGGGGTCTTGTTATTACTACCAACGTGTGAGACGTCAGATCAATATATTACTAATTACTGTGGTGCGATATTTTTCTCCGCCGCCTGCAGGGACAATTTTGCACTATACAGAGTACACCTGTAAATAAAAAATTGTTTGCTGACTTTAGAATCTTGGTGTTGCGTTTTCATTTAGTTATGCGCCTGTCGTCCCACCGGCCTTCTTCCCTTCAGTTATGCTTCGCGTAATAATCGATCCACAGTAAAGTTTTCGCCTTCGTTGTGTGGTCTCATCGATAGGGGAACCTGTGGTGGTTTGATTTTTAATACCGAGATGTTCTATCGGATATACCGGATGTTGAAATCGGTTTGTTGTTGATTACGCAAATTGTCAAAGTGTTTATTTTGCATTTATGAAATTATCCAAAATTGAACTATTACTTGTACGATTATACAATTACAATTACAATATGTACCCACAAACAGCCCCCAAGAGAGGGGCCTATGGCGGGTGTCGAAAGACCAGTTGTATATGAGCTATTTGTTAAGGAAGTCTAGAACTAGAACTAGAACCCCCCCAGGAGGCGACCTGGTAATTTTGCCTAGCCCAGGCTTAGTAAAAGCTACCTAGGTAGGGATCTTTAACGTGTACCTAACATCGTACAGGCACGGCTCCCACGGCTTTACTTCCATTCCGAAGGAAGGCGCGTTAAGGAATTTCTCGGGTGTTTCAGCACAGATTTAAGATCAAGCGTTAAGGAATTTCTCTTGTGTGCCAAGAACAGATCTCGAGTAAAGCCTGAACGTATTCCATCTTGGTATCATGATGCATTATCTAAGATGCTATGCTATTTTAACTAAAAGATATAAACGATTAAAAATATTAATTTTCTTGTGAAGTTAGCAACAGAAATTTTAACTTTAGAGAGTTCGCCTTCAAAATAAACGTATGGTTTTTTTTCCTACCGAGGTCTCAAGCGGACATGGACTGTTTTGTCAAGATGCGAAGCAGGTATCTATCTTTTCGCCGCTCTCTTTTCATCTGTGCTGAAACTAGCACAATTCTTTCAAGAACCTAGCACAAGGCGACAACGATGTCGATGCGGGTGGTGTGGTGGTTGTGTGTGTGTGTGTGTGTAGGGGGAGGGGGGAAGGTTCGGTGAGTCTGCGTAGGAAGCGTGTGAGAGAGAGGGGGGGGGGATGGGGGAGAAGATGCGAAAAAATGCGGGAATATTTCTCTTTTTCTCCGGCGACATTCAGACACGCCCGCGCCGCATAATCTGACGCACGTACTGCCGACATTTCGCCCTGAACCGAACACAACCGGCTTTTCGCTAGTATCGGTTGACGAGCGCAATTAATTGCCGGCACCATCGTCAGCTGATGGCCCGGCCACCATAAAACGTCTACCCCATGTTCAGATCCCTGTTCCCATTGCTCAGTGTTGGTTAAACGAATGGCATGTAACCATGAAATACACATGATCGGAAATTCAGGCATCGAACCAACGAATTTGCCAATTTTGGTCAGTGTGTCTAAAGAATTGAAAGTCTTGGAAGCACCTATCCGAAGATGAGGTCTGTACAAAAAAAAAGTATGACTGGTACTCGGTCGATTGAAGAGGTCGTTTTAACCGGATTTTCGGAGGCGACCACCGAAAATGTGGTTCATCAAGTAGGGATCCACCAACTGCAGAATCGTAGTGCCGTCTAAAGAGAAGCTGTTAAACTGTTTTTCGGTGGGTGCCGTAAGGCACGACAACGGAAAACATGCGAATTCGACTCCATATTTTTTTCGTACAAACATTAATGTGAAATAGAACTCCTGCTCGCTACAGTTTTTGTACACTCTTTTGATTTATTGAAGCTATCGTTCAAAATGAGACGCGGGGAATCCGAAATTTAGTAACGATTTGTGTTGTCTCCAAATAGGAAGAAAAACGTTTAAGAATATGCCAAAAATGTAAATTTTGAAGTAGGAAAGTCAAAGTTAAAATACAGGTACTTGAAAACTATAACTCTAAATATGCTTAATTGTGCCAAATGATTTTTCGACATTGGCATTTACTGATTCTCCTGTGGAAACCGGGCTCAGGAGCAAGCTAAGTGGAGACTGGCGGAAAAAAATTATGAATAGAGGCCCGAATAGCAGAAGCTTATATTCTTTTGTGGAAAGCGAAAGAAAACAAGGATCGTCTTAATTAAGGAGTCAAAAATGGGCGCAGAAGAGCACTCATCTATTTTTTGTAGCCGCTCCTAATGAAATAGAAGAGGGGAGAGGTTGGGGTGGGGCTGCTGGCCCCGATTTGAGACAATGAGAAACTAAGCTACTTGGACCTCTTCATATACGTATTTTTTTTTTTTTTTTTTTGGTTTGTTTTGTTGCGGAGAGCAGGGAGGGCCTCTGTCTTATACAGCGTCGCGAAACGAAACGTCCACGGTTAACTCATTGTTTCCTACAGCATTCATTGGAGACCAGAAATATTTTTATGCGTGCACTTGATCAACAGAGCATCACTAAACCAGATTGTGCTTTATAATTTCGAACGAAATTTATATTTGTTTTTAAATTTATGTTTGGACTCTGACGTTTTTGGAATAATAATCACAATTATTTCAATGGGTTCGAACTTGCATCAGTTCACTCATCACGCACACAAGTACTTCTCACAGATTTGAGGCAGAGATGGCTTTAAAATAGGGTCTCCAGTAATTTTATACTATACGATACCATAAAAAGCAAATGATAATATGAGCAATTTATGTCGCACGCCATTTCAGAAACAAAATTATGTATGTGTTGTACAATTTCTTCCTCAATAATTGGTCCGTGTAGTAAGTTCACCTCAGAAATAACAATATTATATTAATTATTGTGTCGTGATACTGATACAATACTGATAAACTGATACATTGTACAACATATACAGAATTTTGTTTCTGAAATGGCGTGCGACATAAATTGCTCATTTTATCATTTACTTTTTTATGGTATCGTATGGTATGGTATAGTATGGTCCAAATCTCAATTCTCTCTTATCGGGATGTTGGTTATGTCCTTTTAGGGTGTTACAATGGTTAAACCTGAGTTGTCCTCAACCAAAGCAAAAATGTCAAAATCGCTAAACGATTTTCCGTGACACCCTGTATGTGGGGCCAGCCGGTGCAGGCACGATCCGCTAATTTGCCCGAGCCAATTCGCGTCTCCAACCCCGCGATCCGTCTTTTGCACGGGTGGGGTGGGGGGAAGGGGGACACCGAATTTCTTCCTCGCCCTGTTCGTTAACGCGCTCAGACGATGGCGGCACACAATAGCTCGCAACTGGAAAGGCGTGGTTTCGGGGTTACTCCTATGCCGTCGTCTATGCTACTGTTTGTGTTCTGTACTGTGTCTGCAAACCTAGCGTAGACACGCACACATATATATACATATATAAACACCACTCTATGAATATAAATGAAACGTTGCCCCCCTGCAAGCCGGTTGCGATATAAATCTTGTTATGAGGGCACGTCCCCCCCTCCCACCATATACATGTTCTGCATGTATGTGCGTGGGCGACACTGTTGCATCTATTCGCTCTCTATTCTCCATCTCAGTTTTCATCTGGTATTTCGAAGGTCTTTGAACAGTGGTGATGGTTGAAGTCGGGATTGTGGGGTCGACCGACAAGCGGGGAGGAACCTGCAGAAGGAGCTGCGAGTAATATATCTATGAATTTCTAAATGAGACCGACTCCCCCCTCCCTCTACTTTTGTTTTGCATCTACAGTATTTCTTAGCGCGTTGGCGTGTGTGTCTGTTTTCATTATTGCTGTTAATTTTTTCGAAAGCGTCATCGCGCTTTATCTCACCATCTTTGTTCCTTTGGAAAATCTTCGGCATCACGTGTTCGACGTCAAATAGAGCTATCCCTCCCGGTTTAACTTATTACCTCCTAGGACATCTGCGATGCTTGCAACAATCCATCACAGTTTATGATATATTTTGTAGATCAGAAGATGTTACAATCTCGGTACTCCTGTAGCTTGTGAAGTTACTCAAACGAAAGGATTAAAGGGCTACCAGAATATTGACAGTTTTGTTTTTAATTTAGCTCAAAAGTGTGGCCAGTCTTTTTCAAATTTAATATGTATCGAGAAACTTCCCTTCAATCTAGACGTTTGCAGGTGGCGGTCAAGATATTGCTGTTTGGCAACAAACAGTGTAAAGATGCAGATGATGTTGCATATTGTTAATTACGCAAATCCGCTCTTGTTTCGTGTTTGCCTTTTGAGAAAAATTACCGAAGCATTACTCGACTTTTTTGTTGTTGAGGAGGGGGAAGGATGGGGGTTGATAGAATAGTTGGGGTGGGAGGAAAGGGTCACGAGACGTGGTACCCGTTGCCCACATTCATGTTGGTAACGAACGTAGTAATTTTTTAACCGCCCGCCCACAAGCCTGACGAACTTGGTCGTTCTATCCGTACCATAACCCCTGACCTGACACAAGATTTTCGAAAGTGAAATAGTTAATATCGAAAAATAAAAATTGAAGCGTAAAATCAAGAAATATGATAAAAAAAAGTGTAATATTTATATATATATCGTTGTACAATTCCAGACTTATCTGCACTACTTTGTTCGCATAACACGTAAAATTAGAAAGGAATTTTTTCCCTTTATCATTTTTCCATTTAATATAATTATTTCTAAAAATTTATCTCATGATTAGAATTTCAATGGATACATTGTTTTGATTCTTCTTCACAAACATCATTAAATGACCGCATTTCTGAGCGCATGGGTTCACCCAACACATTAAAAAAAATTACATTTTCCCTCAAAGGTGATTTACTGAACATAATCTAATGTTTGGAGGTGTTCGACATCTTTGCAAGAGCATAGTGAAAAAGCGGGGTTGATTTTGCGCGCCTGTTGCCAAGTCGCGGGTCACCGTCTTCGCACCCCCATCGCCCCCGTCGTCGCCAGCGCACCCAATAAACCCTGGGCCGACCCGAATTTGCATACGGGGCTCATTTACAAGTTGACCTGGACGGGCGAGACGAAACTCGCGCTGGCGTCAAAGGTCTCCCATTAATCACGGGGCCAGGCTCGCGCTTCAGCACTGTCCTGTCCGCTCTTTCGCGTATGATATGGCGCTTTGGTATCGCGTCAAGGATGGACAAGGTTAGATGGTGTGGGGTAGTGGCACATCTGCGGACGACCAATATGGACCCATTTCTCCATTGGTCTTTTGCTTTTTACGTACGATTGGTTCTTGTTAGTGTGATTGCAACATTAGTTGAACCTCTGGCATTGAAATAACCATTTTGCTAGCCATCTTAATCGTTCTGAAGATGTTTTTATCTTTATTACAATAATATATTTAAATAAAGAATGTATTCCTAGTTTCACATTTGAAATGTCTTAGAAAAAAATGCATCTCGTTCGTTCTGCAAGGTCATTTGCTTACGCCATCTTACCTTACACTGTCTTTGGGCATCTGATGTAGCCCTAGATCCATAATGGAACGGCGCGGTTCCGTTTGACGCTTGCCCACCGTTGCCTAGACAACCACCCCACTTTCGAACACTTCCGCAATCGATATAGCGGCCGATCGAAATTATAAAAAATCTATAATGACCGACGCATTCGATATAAATCTGCGGGCTCTATTGTCTATAATCAGCGGTCATCGATCACTCCTATTCTTAGAGGTCAATTGTGTGACGCCACATCACGTCACGATTAACTCACGAAGCCGACGACACAATTTTATATGTCAATAGCTGTGAGAATGCACTTGGTGTAATGGACAGTTGTGACAAGAGACTTCCCCATTTCGTGTGTATCAAAACTTCTAGAATTGTTTCTTCATTCATACGAAACGACACGTCTCACTCAACTCCCAATTAGTGCCCATTTCGTCGAACCTATATTGTCATTAATTTCGCCATCGTTGACCTATTCGAATTTGTAAATTCTATCAAAGAAAATACAGAATGGTTCTGAACGTTTTACCTAATGTTTCCTTAATGAATAAGTGAGTAAAATATATAGACTATATTTTTTATGATAAGCGTTATGTTTTTCGAATTTATCTTGCCGAACGCATATAGTTTTCTTCGATATTTGCGGTCGATACTTGATCTAAACTCTTATGTCACCCTGTATTCATTCCGTGACGACGACATTGGCATTGTTGTCCTTCACTCGGATAAATCGATTTTCACTTACTTGCTGTCTGGTGCATACTTTGTGAGAGCCAAGATTGGTGTATAATTACACCCTTCATCCCCTGCCTCATACCAAACCCCTTCACATCATAACCGTTCATCGATAGCTCTCAATGCTAACTGTCACCTTTCTGCAGGAACTGCATTGCATGTGCGATGGATCTTGCCATCCACGAGTCAAATGCCAAGGTTGCACCGTGATATCAAGACTAGGATCGTTTTCCGTAGAATGTAATCGTCTGTGAAGTGAGACGACAATTTACGTTCCGTTACTGAGGCGGGCTTCTAATTTATTCCAAATCGAACTTCCGACCGTGTTCCTTCCATTTGGCGATCTGACTTTACCCAATAACAAACAACACACTAGAAATATAAGTTTGCTCTCGAATTCCCAAACAACTGACCAGATATGTAGAATGTTTCATGTACATGAAATGAAATGACGTAGATCATAGGAGAACAAATACGGGGCAGAGACCATGAAAACTCGACGAGTTGGCGAGACTCCATTAATAAAAATAAATAATCTGTAATTTTATAAAACATGTGGCTGAAGAAGAGCGATATTTATTTGTTCTCCTATGTTTTTAATTCATCGTCGACTTTTACAAATTTTTGTCTATAGTTATTTTAAGGTGCTGCCTGTAATAATTCCTCGAATACGCTCTTGCTTGACATAGACTTTCACATGTATAGCTGCTTATGATGGAATTTTCCGTTCATATCTGAAGTCCAGGTCCTATATGCGTTTGCTGAATTATTTGGTTAATTGTGATAACTTTTGAAAATTTATATACTGCCTTCACATGGTTACTAGTGTTTCTGAAATTCTCGGCAACCTTGCAGATCCGCAACGACGGGTCTCAGAAGGCAACACGAACTCATATATAATATGAATAAGCAATATTGTTGAATTGAATTGATGGCGAGCGTTTTTGGCGTAGACAAACTTCGCGGTCGACAGATATGAGAACGAAAATACTGCGCCGGTGGAGACCATTGTTTGTCGCGATAAGGAAATAAAATGATTTTCGGTTTTCCCTCACCCAGCAAGTTCATAACTTTCTCGCCTCTTTTTATTTTTACCATTGCCAATTTGTTTTAGGGCCACGAGTCTCGTTCAGTTTCTGCTGAAACAAAAGACATTCACTTTGGACGCCACGTTCCGTTCGCTCCATTCTTTTCACCCCAACCCATTATCTCATCTGCCGTTTTCCTGACATAGCTCGAGTTTTTTCTTTTTCCAGCAATAGTTGTAGCGTTGGTGGAAACACGCAGCAAAGATTTCTAAGCCCCCGGGTTTTTCTTAAATGTCACGCCGCCAGTCGTTGAATGTCGTTCGATACAATTACTTTAGAGTTCTTAGCTTTTGTTTATGTCCGCATCGTTTAATTTGGTTCCAGGCACACGTGTTGGTAGGGCTTCATTGTCTGGAAGCGAGAAATAAATGCTCGAACGGCGATAAATGTAACAGCCAAGTGAGTGACATATAGGAGTTTCTAACTTGCTCTCCGAATAACTAACGTTTGAGTGCCTTACTTTGTATTAGTTTTATTGTGTCTAGACTTTGATCAGTTTACATGTTTTAGTATTTATTTCAAATTTATAAATAAAAAAAGAGATGCGCATTTTCGTTCTTTAAAAGTGAGAGAACTACTTCCTTTTTTGCAAGAGCTGTATTTCCGCGTTGGAACGGTTGACAGATATAAAAGTAATTCGACTGGAAATAACTAAAGAAAATAACAATAATACGGCTGTTCGCCTGACAAAACGGATAGGAATAAATCTTTATATCTCTGGATTTATAACGATCTGTGATATAATCAATCAATTTCATTGTTAACTTCTAAGCAGACAGGGAGTCATTCTTATTCTGACCTTTTCACTGATTTCGGTGTAAATCTTCGACCAATTAAATTATTGCGATTGTCATTATTTCCTATTCCTGCAACGTTAGGTGGCGCTGATTTTGTCATTTGGTCGTTTACGCTTTTTGCGCTCTACTCTGTATTCACCCCATTTCTCATTCACCTCAAGGAAATGCCCAGATGACTTAATTAACTAGTTTAAATTACCTATCGATAATGTTTCATAGTTGGACGACTTCGTAATCGATCTATTGCATGTCGTTAAATGTGAGGTCACTTTGCAAAAAAACGATCTGAAAGGGGTATATAACTGCAATGGGGCCAACTGATTCTCTGGAACTCCACCTGAGGCCACTAAACTGCCAAGGCAGCATGAATTTTACGATACATCATTTAAGGTTCGATTTGTTATGGTCCTGTAACAGACAGGCTCGGTAAACATCTCCAGCGTGTCGATTAAAAGTCGTTCATTGGATGCGTGTTGCCATTGATTGCAATTGCCTGACCCAAAGTCAATAGAGAAAGTTCTAATTGCCAATGTTTGGCAATTTAAAAGTGTCGGTGGGCGTAACAGTTTCGATCACCATTGACCGCGACCATCCGTTCCATTAGTCTTCGATGGCTTTTGTTCGTTCAACGCGACGGTACGCGTCACACGGCGCGTAGCGACGCACGGTGCGGTAGCTAATTAAAATTCAGCTAAAAAGAAGCCGAGCTCGACCATAAATCGCTCTACTCCTCTCTCGCGAGTGAGCGAACAGATGCCGTGTCGCACCACCTTCTACCCCAACCCACGCCCCAACTTCAACCCCAACCCCCTCCCCCTCCCCCCGACCTGGCCTGTTCGACCAACGCGACCAACGACACACTCGACCAGTAGAGCGAGCACTCTGTCGCTCCACTCGTTAAAGTTTGAACAGGCGGGATGTTCCACCTGGGTCACAGGGATCGTGCGCAAGAGTTTCCCCGCTCCTACATGTTTTGTAGCCCTGGACAAATTCTGTAAGTGCTTGATTGTGTCTTTGGGAGGTGGTTCACTTGACAAGATTGAAGGATTTTTTTAAAACGAAAAATAGGTGTGCAATGCAGTGAGGCAATGTTTCATAATAAAATACTGAACAAATGATTTACCTTAAGAACAGTGCTATAAAATGTGTCACTGTTGAAATTGTTAAATGATAAAATATTGTTTTATTATTCTCTTTAGAATGGCTAGTATCGCTATTAAGCTATTTGATTGTCTCAATTAAAAATTAAATTTATTTTTATTCTGCTTTTTTTTTAAAAAGCTGAACCTCGATCGCCTCTTGTGGCCATCCACCCCTTAGCATGGACTAATCCATTAGCTGTGCGGGGTGGCTGACTTTTCGTTGTTTGCTGCTGAATGATTAAACGAGAATCGACCTAATCTATCGCTGCGAAGTCTCTTCGAAAAATCGGAAAACATGGAGCGATGGAGTATGCTGCGATGTCGCCACAAACCTTCCGTGTCGCGCACGATCCCAGTATCAACGGTCAGCCGTTTGAACCACAAAGCCATGAACGAGTCGTTTCCCCTATAGAGTTTGCTAACAGCGAAGTCGACGGCGACATCGCGCACTTGACGCGCGTCACAGACGAGCGTCTCCCAAAATCGCAGATCAATCCCCCAAACAGAATTTCCCTAGCCTATCCTTTAGCGAACAGCCTCCAGAAGAGACTTCCCCTGACCTTCCCTCCGCTCGAAATCTTTCAAGCTTCGGGAATCTTTCGCCGTCCGAACCGGCAGCAGAACATCCTTATACGAGGCTGCCCCACATAGCATGGATGCAGTGAGTGATTGCTTCTTGTCAGGGCAAAACTTATAATTAGTGCTACGTGCTACGTGTTACAAATTACTTCGCTTGTAGATTCTAGATTGTTGTTCATCCTGATGTTTTTTTTAAAACATATTTTTTGAAAATTCTATTTCCTTTAATTTTGAACTCGATGGTTTCGAAGAAAAACGCTTTGGAAGTTTGATGAAGGCTCATTTCGATATCAGCCTTGTGTGAATCATTTTTAGGAAACATGTGTGTAATTAATAAAATCGCTATTTTTTAACGGTTTTTAGACAGCCAAAATGTGATCAGATTTTGTGGCATACGTCTGCGTAAGCTAACGTGAATGGGGAATCGATTTTTCCCCCTTATTTCATTTAGATTTGCGTAGTGAAACGCGCACGCTGGGGCCAGATCGCACAGTATTTGCATACGGCGCTCTCACAAACGTCGAAGCAAGTTCGCAATTTTCGCTACGTACAGCCTATATCCAGTTCGTTTAGAACTTCAATTAACTCCCGTTATGCAAAGTGTGACATTCGAAAATTGGCTTCACTCGCGTGTTGTTTAGTCGAATTTGTCCCTAGTTTATGATGTGAGGCTGCCTGTGCGCTCTTTGTAAAGAGGCGGCCTAAAAGAACTGGTGGGAGAGGACTCCGTTAAATTACCCCCACCTTATTCTCCAATAGAAATCTACAAGAAAAAAATGTAGCGTTGCTTTTATATATGGCTGAATAGTGTGGTACAAAGTTTGTACTGCGTTATTTCCTGACTCGATATGTTCGCTTAGGGATTGGGAGACCTACTCTCCAAATAGAAGGTATGCGAATTTGTTGTATAATCGTTAGCTGAATTTTGTTTTAATTATTACATCCGGCAATGAGATTCTTGCAACTGCTCGCAAAGGTAACCGAAAGTTGCTGTTCTCGAATTTAGAATTTATTGTGCTTGGCTTGACTGAATCGTTTGGCAATTCGAGATATATCCGTTTGCGAAAATGTTCCCACCCGAAGTTGAGGTGGGTGGCCTGAAGAAGAGCTGAAATCGAATTGTCTGCATATTTCATTTTGGCATGGAGGGGGGGGTGTCACTTAACAGAGGTGTGATGGTGGAACATGTAGGTGGATGGTGGATGTGGTTCAGAAGATGCATTTTCGAACCTATTACGAAGGTAATCAAGTAGCGGGTGGCGCCAGAGTCTGATGGCGCCACCCCCTCAAATTCACCCTTTCGCCCCACGTCCCCCATGGCGCCGCCACAAACACGCATTCCATTAATACTCGTGGTGCTCTTGCCTATACACCTTTTGGGAATAAATTGTGCGCCATTCCGTTCGGCAGTAATCAGACACTGCGCTTTCACACACACACACACACAAAACACAAACGCAACCCCCTCCTCTTCACGTACATTCGTTATAATATGCAAATAGGGGCCCAGCGTTTTGTTTATACATTTCTTGACTTGATAAGCGCGTCGTCTGCTTTGTTCACGCTCGCCTCGTAGAGACTCATACATTTTCCTGACTGCGCTCTTAAGGTTTACTGAGTTCGGCTCTCCGTTTACAAGTGGGCCCTACGAAATCTGCTCTTTGAACGCACTTCTTTGGTTCTGCACACTTTAGCTACGGATTTTATTGTTCTGTGGAAAATCGACCGGTATATTCTGCGACACAAACTCGAATCGCAAATATGCAGGTGTTAATAATTGTAAATGCAGTGCAAACTGTTTCATTCGAGCGCCACCTAGCGAGTGTCTGCTATTTACTTTTCCTTCATTGACGTTTGCCTCAGTGGTGGAAAAATAATTCATCACCTTGTCGTTTGATGCTGGCGCATGAGTAATCTGTATGCAAAATAGATACCATATCACATAATGGTGTCTGACCATAAATAATTGTTGATTACTACATTTGTCAGGTAATTGGCACGGTGATACATAATGCAGCTAAGACCTCTTTTGATTAGAAACTGTTCATGTGTTTGCTCAGTCTTAGTGAATAATTAATGCGCGAAGTTGACTGCTCCTTCGGAGCAATCTAAGACTAAAACCGTTCGGACTTACGAGCATCGATGATGACTACAACTTTCCCAATTCCTTCAGGCTTGGAACCTCCATCTAATTAATTATTTGCCGTTTAGCTACAGCGGAAAACTTATAGCGAAAACGTAGTGTCTTCATCGAATTGCTTCATCGATACGGTGATACATATCATTATCGATAATGAATTGTGCTTTTTTTTGCAACAATTCGATTGTTGGTGTTTGTTGTTTGAGTTAGTTTGGAGGAACTCATTACTCATGGGAAAATCATTAATCAAAATTAATTTCACAATCGACAATGAAAGCAAAACAAATGGATCATGTTTCTTACTGTGTAATTTCTAAAACGGTGCATATACAGAATGTATATTTCTTTGTGCTGTATGTTTCTTTTTGTTTAATTAAGCATAACGATTAATCTACTACAACACGACTGCAGGTATGATGTCCTTTCATGGGCGAACATATCGTCGCCAGTAGCCTGGTGACAATTATACCGAGTGACCACGCCGGGAAACGAACCCGAGACCGCTGCATCACGATTTATTAGTTGTCCAACAACGGGTGCATGACATTTCAAGAATAAAGATAAATTCATGCACCCAGTTAATCGCTAAACTTTCTCTAGAGTGTTCGGAATAAGATTCCGACTACGTAAATCGTTGTGCCATACTGTGGTGCTTTAGGTGCCAATGAGCTTTGTGCTGAATATTTTTTTCTTCTCGTCGTCTTTAAGTGTGGTGGGTTGTGAACCGAACACGGCTTTAGAGATTGACGTTTTGGTTGGCGACAAACGACAACGTCTTTCCACACCGCGAAACCGGAACGAAACACCAGCGAGTCGGTTTTGATGTGATGTGAAAATACCCCCCTTGCCTTAGACCACCGTCATTTATCCTACTGAGACCACACCAGCCTCAAATACTCTCTTATCTGGATTGTTCCGAAAACATTTCCAGTAATACTTTGTAATCAAAGTTAAAAAATTCGGGGATTACTGTTGAGCGACCGGACGCTGCTACTTTTATAAATTGAGCTTCAGATGTCACACGTCTTGAAAGTCCGGAAAATTAACGCGGTTGTTGGTATGAATACTAGACGAAGAATTCGGACGATATTTCCTGAGTCGCGGCCGCTAGGCGCGCGTTAGGCTCAAATCAAGATCGATGTTCGCGCTAGATCTCATGACCATTTTCACTTGTGTGCTTGCGGGGGGTTTCTATAGCTTTCGATGGCGAGAGAGATTCGTTGCAGATTTGCGAGCACTTAGCTTGATTACTTCTTAACATTTGTCAGTGCGACTTTAAATTGAGAGAGCCGTAAAAGCGCGGCGACCTCTCCGTCACTTCTGGGTACGAGGGTGAAGGGAGATGAAGGAGGTTTGGCGATGGTAAGGCGGTGGTTGGCGATGGTAGGGAGGGGGATGGCGCAACGCACGGTCACGCTATGCACCCGACCGTTTAACTAAGATGGGATGTGTTGGCGCGCCGGTGGTGGTGCTTCACCCGTTTTTCGAGATGTGTTTGAGAATTCTACGTGGCGGATTTTCTAGTGCATTTACGAGATTATTTGCGCGCGTCGGTCTTCTGTGGATGAGGTGGTCTTCAAACTCCGAGCCGCTCGCTCACTGCTGATTTGCTTGAAAGTTTTTTTTAAATTCCAATCAACTGCAGTCAACCGCCCTACAGGCGTTACGTCCCCCTCATGGTGCTTAGGCACTGTGCGAGGGGGAACGACCAGTATACCCCGGGATCGAGATTTTCGAGAGCCCGCGCAGGGAATCGAACCCGGGACCGCCGAAACCAACCGAATTTGTTGCAATATTTTACCTTGATTCATTAATCGTGCTCGGATGTACGTGAAATTTGCTTCTTTTCTTAAGTTTTGGTAAATAGCGTTAAATATTTGATTTGCCTACATTTTGGTGTAAGCATTCTCATATTTGAGTCATTTTTTAAATAATATGTCTATTTCGTTTTTTAAATCTCTTTGCTGGTCTGAATTCAGTATCTCAATAAAGCAGACAATTATCTTGATTTAATAACGTTTATATTTATTTTCTTACAATAAAAAAGAACAATTGAGTTTGTGTTCATTGGGATAGTTGACATTTGCGACACCCAAGCACACAAGAGCTGCTGGAGGTGATGACTGATGCAATATCACCAAGGGAAATTTCATTTGCATGTGATTCTTTACAGTCGTGCATCGTAAACATGTACGTGTTATACAGGTCTTCCAAAATATACCATTCATTCCCTTATCATATTTAATCATATCAATGACAGCTTTAGTGACCTGAGTCTCTGAGACGGACCCGGTGATGATAGTACCCCAGAAGTCGAAAAATTGAAGGAAAATTGCTTATTAGATTTCAATGGTATGTGATGATTTTTGACATGTCGTTCATGTTTCGAAAGAGTATCCATTCTTTTTCAAGCGTTTTTGTCACAGTCGGGATATCTGTTTTTTATTTTAATTGCAACATCTGCATGACTCAAGGCAGCGCTACGTAATTGGCAAACGTTCCATACTCTGAAGGGTACTTCATATCTCCTTGGATATTTGATATACCTTCATTTTATATATACATTATTTAGGCAATTAGTGATCGCCACTTGTTTAGCAGTCATATTTACATAATGGATTTTAGGTTGTCTTGATATTGATTGATCACGTATAACGTCGAAGTCAAGTTGTTATTTTAATTGTGCACCTAAGCCAATAAATCTTGCCCCTAGGCCTCTGTCTACTCGAGCTCGTTATACTTTATGGCTACATCTTCATTTAAACGAACTTCTAAGAAGATTACTGTTCTGTGGCTTACCATCGTAAAGCTGACTACTTGAATATATTTGTCAATACCTCAGAGCTCACAGAAAGGCTTAGGCAATAATAAATTAGAATATTACTTCTGAAATATGTCTAGCAATTAGGCGGTATTAGAATTGCGCACCCAGTAAATTACAAGTCGAATGAGGCTTCACTTTCATCCTCCAATCTGCCTGCTGGTTTCCCTTACATGTAATCTGAATTTTTCAAGCACTTCTAATGGATTACAATTTTTTTTACAAATTTTACCCGCAAGCAGCCCCCAAGAGAGGGGCCTATGTCTGGGGGGATCAACTTGTTCTAGTGATCTGCTTTTATTGGTCGCTTTTTGAATTTTTAATGAACTGCTAATATATGAACTAGTGGGAGATATTGGTATTTTGTCCACCTGGCGGGGAAATTCGTAAGCGTTTGGTATATGCGTGCGCTCCAAATCACGCCCCTTTACATTTCTTTGAAAAATAGCGTTCTAGAGTAAGACTTGCAAGACGACCAAAGAAAGAGTTTTTATTTTTGGTGTTGATCGCAGTGTCTACTTCTTTTGGATTTATTGGAAGAGGTATATTTTGATAGCTAGAATCAATATATTGTTTTTTACGAATCTACTGCACAGGAGGACAGAAACGTTTTTACAGCGTTGAGCTCGACCATAGGTCTTTGCCTGTTAAAATAGTTCAAGTTATTAATGGTGGTTAGTCGTATAGCACGACACATAGCCCGTCACTAACGGGTTCAAGGTGCATCCGTTGATGACCGGTTCCCGGAAGTAGTTTTCTTATCAAGGCGTTTCTCAGAGTTAGATAATTCAACCTGATCGTCAAATTCTTAGTATTGTTTGGCTTCAATCGATTCTGTACGCGTATTTTTATCTTACTCTTTGCTCGTCTCGCAGACATTTTAATGGATCTCTCAATGTACATGTTTATTTGTTTGCTGGAGGCTGCATCCAGGGAATTTCTGATGATTCGCTATCTCGGGCACCATTCACACCACACTCTCTCCTATGTGCAAAGATTGG
The DNA here is from genome assembly GCA_034698785.1 of Mycogona germanica. Taxonomy (NCBI): domain Eukaryota; kingdom Metazoa; phylum Arthropoda; class Diplopoda; order Chordeumatida; family Chordeumatidae; genus Mycogona; species Mycogona germanica. The sequence continues at coordinate 2,690 of JAQGBY010000369.1, read as the reverse complement.
ATCATTCTATTAATGTTTTTTCAACTGCAGTGCATCTCGCTACAGAAGACGATGTACCGCTACTCAGCGCTTTGTCGGGAACTTGTCGAGGAGTTCATTTTCACCAGTACCCCAGGAACGAGAAACGAATCAGGGACTGTCTTTGAACCAACACGGACTACGCTTGGATTTTAATAGTTACTTATACTACTTTGACATAGATCAGCCGGTGGTTACCATTGCATTAGATATTCTTAAATTTTGAATATGTCATAATTCGCATGCATTTTGACGTATTCGACTATGTCGCGAAACGTGTAGCGTTGGTGGGTTGGCGTGAAAGGCGCCAGGCTCCACCACCGCTCATTTCCTCCTGAAACCTCTGCAAGTGTGGAATATCTTCGCGCACTCCTACGAAAAATGCATTTAACTCAATCACAAATCGTCCCGTTTGGCTGTGGGTCTCTGGAGGAGATACACTGCGAGAAGAAGGCGGACTGCCGAAATAGTCAGATCGCTTCAGCAAGATCAACTGACAAGCCAGATGAAAGCCCACTTTGTAGCGAATGGAGGCGAGCAATCATTAGCATCAATCGAAAATTTGGCTTGGAAAGGATTCAGGTTCCTGAAGAGAGCAGTCGATGGAGATTTGCTTCCCACATAACATTGGTTCTGCGCTTGCGCCGTCCGTGCAATGTTCCCGCTCAAACTACATTATATTTCGATGGTTCCTAATTATACTCTCGAATTTGGAAGTTGTTCCAGACGGGAAAAAGCTTACTTTTCCTTTTTTTTATAGTGCCAAACGAATAATTCTTGTGGGTGGAGTTTTTTTGTCGAGAGTTTTGCCCAATTTGTAGGATAATATTTTTTTATGGTGCATGAATATATGGGTGGCCTTCTCTTTGCATTTAGTTATTCGTGGTATGGGCAACGAGTTTCGGATGTTCGGCAGATTAATATCGCCGTTCTTGTTATGTTAATCAAGTTCTCGAAATTAATTCGGCTAATTACTTTTGGTAATATCGGTTGGTATTCGCTGGTGAGTAATGTGTACCAGTGCTCTTTCTGTTATAAAACGCCGTTTCAGTGCATCCGTTCCGGGTTCGGTCCGGATACGCCCAGACGTTTGATTTAATTAACGTTTTCATTATGAAACTACCCGCATCTCCGCGCCTCGTCTCCAGTGATAAAACAGCAAATTTCGCAAGTTTTACCGGGCCATTATCTCAAGATGGCCTCTCTACAATTCTGTACCAATATCTGTGCTGTCAAATACTGTGGCAGGATTTACGTATTATATTTTAGGTTCAATCTTACTCGTACAGAATTATTTAGTAAGAACTGGTTATGCTGTATTTAACAACATCACAAGGTTGCTCGCTAGATGGCGTCTTAAATTTCTGGGCAATGATATCGATGTGATTCCTATATTCCCCTTACAACTCAAGTTTCTGATATAATTAGGGAACCCAACACGTAAATGTAGCCATCAGATAAAATTAATTGTATAATTATTAAGAAATTTACCTTTCCCTCTTGTACGTGCAGAAATAGTGCAAGAATTTAACTAGGCTTTCTTTGCGTAGCAATGAGTAGCTCGTCTACACATTGGTAATGTATTCTACTTTTGGTGGCACCTACAACAACAGTTCAAGTGGCAATTATGCCAAACAATGCTTCGACTAATCTAAATTTAATTGATATTTCGAACGCAAATGTGGATGGACGATCTGGTGCAGTAAAGCCCGGGGAGCCTTGTTTGTTGTTGAGCTGAACGATTGTCGCTGATCCCTCTTACACGTTATCGCCTATTAACCTGAATTTGGCCCTCGTCGACACAAGTGGGCGCTCGTTTCAGTTTCAGCTTTCCCGCCATTGTTTTGTAAGACGCGCCCCCGTCGTTCGACTCGGTGACCGCGCGCGGTTCCAGCGCAACTGTCGTTGCCGCCGAATCCGCTCCGCTATTCCGCGTTGAACTTTGTTTCCTTCATCTCGTTTGAGGAGAACGCTCCCAGTACGGTGTGTTGTAGCTCAGGTTGACCTCATCCCAGTTCCGGGATGAGAGAGAGAGAGAGAGAGCGTTCCGGCAGTTGCGAACTAATGTAGAATGATTAGTGCGAACGAGCGAATGTGAGGCCCGTTAAATCCTTTCATCGCGTGCGAGGGCCGACTTCGCCAGTCCTAGACCAACATTTTAATAGATAAATTAAATTAGTTTAGGGTTGAGCGGAATGCTGGACGCAAAACCAAAATGGCGATAAGAGTAGGCGAAACTCTTCCGTGGAAAGTTCCGCGTACAAGAAAACCGTGGGAACTGACACTACAGATACCTTGGCTAATTATAAATAGTAATTTTCCACGGGAGATGTGGATGTGGTAAATTTGTTGATGTGAATCGCTATCGTCTTATCTGTAGCGTCATTTCCCAAGGTTTTCTAGTTTAATTTTTTCATTTTAAATAATAGTTCACTATTATTATATTGGAAGAGTTTCGCCAACTCTTATCGCCATTTTGGTTTTGCGTCCTGGTATTGCTCATCCCTAATCTATTTTCGAATACATTGGCGTGTACATTTGAATTATTGAATTAAATTAGTGATGGTATAAACTGATATCACCGATAACTGCTCTACCAGCGACGACCGAATATCAAACTCTGGTGACCACGTCCTTTTTCATTTTTGAAAGTGTTAAGATAAATAATTTGT
>JAQGBY010000368.1:0-47493 GCA_034698785.1 Mycogona germanica | reverse complement strand
TTTTGATGTGGAGACGCCATTTTTTAAAGTTTGAAGCCAAAGGAAAACGTTACAAAAGCCAAAATTTTGTAAAGCTATTTTTATTATGTTATATTGAAAATAGAGATCTGAAATTCCGTCGCTAGCGAGTTATGATGGTGTACTTACGGTTTGTTCATTTTTATGCGATTTCATTGAGCCGTTCTAAAATTTGGTCTGCACACCAAAATCCAATTCTTAGTTTTATAATATAGGATTGGTGGTTTCTTCTAGACCATCCTTGAAAACAGACCCTGAACAATTGAAATGGACTGCATATACGAGAAGATCTTACAAATAGCTTAAAATGAAGTTGGGTTAGGACCAGAATGCTCACCTAACTACTTTTACGATTGTCTTAAGTTTTTTAATCGCGATCATTTTTTTCTTCTAATTCACTGAAGTGTATATCACAACAGGAGTTTCTGTATCCCTCTCTGTGCTTAGGCACTATGTGAGGGGCATATTTAAATCAAGTGCAGTGGCTACACACACTTGTGGTGTGCCCAACGTAGTACTTCGACGCTATTTGGGGCATTTATCCGTCGCCAGCAACCATGAATCGATCGAATAATAAGCACACGCCGGGAATCGAGCACAAGTCAGTCCTCCAACTAACGTGAGCTTTGACGGAGATGTACAAATAACGTGAGGGAAACGAGAACAAGAACACAGCTAACCCAGGGACTACTATCTGGACAGACTCAGTGGACAGATAAAAGGCAAAATGTGAACGCAATATCGCGCGGATGGCCAGCTGCTAGGCGTCACTCGCGACCGATAATCACAGAGTCACCATCGCCGCCGCCACCCAAATTAAAGAGTTGGACCAACCTCGGGTTTGTTGCGAATGTAGTCTTCGATGGCCTCCACCGCCTCCTTAAAGTTGGCAGACTTCTTGCCCACAGACTTGGTCAGTGCCTCCTTGTTGGACACGTACGGCTTGATCGACTCCTCCAAAATCCAGGCACTGAACGCAAAGGACGAAAATAAAACACATACTATTCAGACATAAGTGCAACCTGGCCACAGACTGACCTTTACCCTTGAAGACACAACGCACCACTTCACTGCAAGCCCAAACTAAGGTCGTTAAAATATATCAGTTTATGCTAGCTACGTGTGAACCATTTACTGTTTTCTTTCCGGCCAACTAACCGCAAGTTGAAAGTTTCCTCACTACACTTCAACCACACAGAGTATGTTTAATTTCCACCCGAACCAGGATCCGAAAAGAGAATTTCAGGCCACAATCTGAAGTTCTGGGTTAGATAGATATTAATTTCATAATAAGTTTCACCCAGACGGCTATTCGAAAGAACATGTCTTTCTGAGTCCATCTTTCCCTCTAACAGTTGATTGATGCTGCCTCGCAAGCTGGACACAGGCCCCGAGTTTCTCACATACAGAAGCCCACTTTTCAGACTATGCGTCACTGATAAAAGGGTGATTTTGATTAAACTGATCCGCAGCTTGGTGCACCAGCAGCACTGCAGATCAGACGAATATTCATCCCACCACTCACAGCTAGTATTATCGATGCCTTCGTTCTCCTCCTCCCGCCCACGTCAGCTAACTTAGTACAAAGAAAGCACAATGAGACAGCTACAGAAAATGGACTACAACTGAATAATCCCCGATATTTTCATCTGGTGCTCTTTTGCTAGTTATTTCGGCAATCAAAATCCTTCAATCAAACCGGTACACAAGGCAACTTACTAATTATTGCTGCCGAAGAAATAGACACACTGCATCGGTTTCTTATAGGCGGGCCTCTTCACATCTTTGGTTGGATTCACAATCTGGAGAAAAAAATAAGAAAACAAAACGTCAACAATTTTAAATTGTAATTCACTGACTGCTTGTCAACAAATCCTTCTAATTAACAGAAATAAAAAACACACAAAAGCTCTTTATAGACCAAATCAGAACAACACTTTATTTTGCTGCTAACAAATTAATGTTTATGATCGTTCCCATTTTTGTGTCGAGGCTCATCATGACAAACGAACTACTTACGAATGTCGAAATTTAAGAATTTTGAATTACTTCCTCATCAATGCTCAGCAAATTTCAACCGGTTTGAAACGATCGTCTAGGTTGAGAAAATGTATTGATTGTTTTGATTCACATAGAGCACTTTCTCTCGATACAAACTATGATTATGTTAGAAAAGAAGCTTTTTCTCATGTCCAATGGTTGGGGAAAACTGAACAAATTGATCTGTGCAAGTCTTACCCCAAAAATTGCCAGTGTCGAATCGAGCACGTGACTTTTGAGCTCCCGTTCTGGACTCCCCTCCCCCCTCTGGCAACAAGGGGGTGGTATCCCCGCTCCTCACCCACTAATTGAATGGGGACCCCCTCTCTATTGTATAATATTACAACTTCCTGGTGATTGCCAATAAAACTTGAGAGAAAGAAAGACGTAAATGGGTCCATGCTGTGAAAATGGCTGATCTACAAAAAAAGAACTCGGTACAGCATTGGTGAAGTGTTTTTTAGCAAGAGAACATGAAAATTGTGTTTCCCCGCCAAAAATGGGCACCCCAAATGAAGGGTGGTGGCCTGCCTTGTGCTCCAATGGAAAAGCGGGAGGGGAGGGGGAGGCTAGGTCCGCATCTATGGCATGGCTGCAGCAACCAGCGTCTAAATAGGCAGCCGACCGGTAACGGAATTTTAGTCCCCCCCACCTACGATTGTGGATATAAAGTGTTGCATTTTTTAAGAGTCCAGCCATTTCGTGGGTTCCACAGAATTGAATATATTGGCGCGTCGGTGCTCCATCCACCCAGCGACACCGCATTTGGCGCCTTGACTGTACAGTGGTGGCGGCGGTTTTTGGAGGGAGACTTCGGTTGGCCGAAACAATAGCCGTTCACTCACCTTGCCCGGCCACGGCGAAAACCCCTTCATCTTGGCCCTGAAATGGTACACGAACGTTCATGAATAAGTGGGGCGTCGTTTGTGATAAAAATTACCAGGTTACGTGCAAGATTTGTGGTAGTTTCAAGTCTGTTTTTACTCACCAAACCAGATCGCCAACGTTGAAGACATCGGTCGCCATGTTTTCCAGCGCGGACAGCAAACGACGCGAAAGTGAGCCTCGCTGGAGCGGTTTTCGGGGAGCGAAACGAGGGCGGGTGAAGCGAAACGCACGGCCGACACAGGGGAGCGATCCTGAATGGAATTGAGCGGTCGCGGAGCGGATCCGCCCAGCTTCGCGGGTGAGCCGCGTTATGGCGCCACCGTACACAGAAACGCGGTTGCCGCGTCACGTGATCCGTTTGTTTATCAGACGCCATTGGTCCTGGATGAGCGTGCGATTTGAATTGGATTCAAACATGACCGAATCAAACAGCTCCCCTTTAATTCGGAGGGTGGGCTACCAACTTGGGCGAAAACGAAAACCATTACAAAATGTAATTGCAACAATTTATTATATTGTTACCTTTTTTTTACAATCTATAGCTTCATGAAAAAATGGAAGTTTCTCTTGGCTCAGATCCACTAACTTTCCAGATTACTACTCTCTCAAACCAATAAGCAAATCCCGAAATGCCACTGCATGTCAGCACTGCAGCTAAAGCTTTACATGTTCTCGATTAAAGCTTTACACATTGCGGCAGCTATCCCAAATTATAACAGTAAATAACAACTTACAGAAACAATTTCAAAAGACGCGGGGACCGGCCAAGCCCCCCCCCCCACGCGATGTTGTCAGTTGCAGAAAAAGAGCAATAGGTGGTGCTGACAATAGCACCCGCGCACTAACGTCACCCTTCGGTCAAACACAGAACTAGAGCTATTACGTTTGCGTTGCGACATAGAGCGGGAAATTTGAACGCTCCCAACGAGCCCATAAAAAGAAAAAGAAACTCATTTCAACTTTCCGTTAATACATGAGAAAACATACACTAGACTTTGCAAAATATCTGTCTGATTCCACGTTTAATCACCAAATTCTTGACCAAATTCACAAAGTGAATAAAATTTGAGCTGTAGTGAGTTCCTCAAATTTGTAGTCGAGCGCAATGTCGCCATTTACAATTTCCTCCACGGCGTTCACCACCAAGAAAAATAAATGCTGAGTGGACATCTGAAACAAAATATTTACCAGCAACATGGTGATAATGAAATGTTATTTGATTGAATCACGTAAATAAAAAGTAAATTGACATATGTTACGCTTAATTAGAATTGCTTGTCTTAAATAAAATTAAGAAAATCGGACACACAACAGTGTTTTTTTTTGCATCATGCTTTATTTGTAGACATAGTTGGTGACGAGTGGCAGAAAATAAAATTAGTTACTCTAGTAAAATGACAAATGTACAGCATCCTTCACTAATAAACAAAAAATGATGAATAATTTTTCTCAAATGATCTGTATCGGGGGAGAGGGATAAAGTTTAAGAGGTGGAATCGAGGAGCAGAGGATCTTAAGGGGGTGGTGGTGGTTGAGAAAGAGGGAGAGTGCAAAATCATTACCTACAAGAAACTCATTCTGGCATACAACTAAACCGACTTAACAACCTTTTGTCTCTTTAACACCGATAACAATATATGATAACACTATACACAATTACACGTTCCAAAATTTGCAAACATTCTCTCGTTGCATCTGGTTTCGAAATTCCGATGCCATTTCGTGCGCCATCTTGCATTCTTTAATTTAAAAGAAAAACAAAAAACGGACCACTCACTAATAGCGGATGAATGACACCAACATATTAGAACATCAGCTTTTGTGACCGGCGGACAATTTATATATAAATAGCACGCGTGTTCGCGAATCACCGCCTTTTGAGTACGACTTTGCTCTCAGAAAATGGAATACTAAATATATCGATAGAGAATATCAATAAATAAATATACATATTCGTTATCTCATAGGGTTCTCCTCTGATTTCAACTCTTGATACATTCGGAATGCTGTATCCATAATTAATACAATTTACTGGATTTTCCTCCCCGAGCCGTCAGTAATTTAATTTTAATGATTTTGTGGAGGACTTATTAACCCCTCCGAACGCGTAATGGGAGATGGTGTTCATTCGTTCTCACGGTTATTGTCTAAAAAAATTCGAATACGATACTGAATGAAGAAAAACCCTATCACTAAAATATATATATGTATTTATGTACTGCAGCACAACCAGTTAAAAAATCGATACGAGCCGGGTAAATATATTCGAGTCCTGTCAAAATTGCACATACACAAGAACACTTTCTGTACAAAAACACTCACTCGGTACCAATTGGTTAAATAACAATGTAACAATAACACCACGTTGGTCAATCAAGAAAAAACAAAAGTGTATGTGTATTACCGTTCGAGCTTTGCCCAACTTTTCGGAAACAGGAGAAGAGGAAGTGGATGGGATATGGGACAGGGAGCTATGCCATCTCCATCGCGGCCAAGAAATGAGACATATAAATTACAGAATAATTCATTTTACGGACGAAAAGACTCGCGATATCAAGAGTGTTGTACCATAAACAAAATTAATGTGCCTTCGATTTCGGTAATCAGTTGTTCCTTGTTCGATAAGGTCACGATTCGCAGCAGGAGAAGTGTTCATGCAAATAAAAATTCCATTTTTGATGGCATTGTCATCATTGAAATCGTGAGAGTTTGATTTAATCTATTGCAATTAAAACATTGTCTGAAATAAATAAGTAGAAAATAAAATCGGGAATTAATCAAATAATTAAGTAGATGCGAGAAACAAAAGTTTCGACAGAAAGGTCGACTCGACGTCACTTCGCACAACTGACTTTTCACCTTTTGGCGTTAACCTGCAATGATTCGCCATAGTATTGTACATCACAGGATCCAGATCTACTGAAAAATGTGACGGAATTCATGACTAAAAGGGGAAGGGGATATGGAAGCTAACGCAGAACGAATTCAGTTGGAGTAAGCTTGTGGTCACCGACTTGAACCCCTCGAGATGTTTTGTAGTCGTATAGAACTAAGGTACATATACGATGCTATTTATTCCAAACAAGTTTACGCAACTGATTTTTTATACAGATGACACAAAATAATTCCTACCACGGATAACAGAACCAGATAAATTTAAAAGCTAGGTTTGAAAGAACACCAAAAATGAAAAGCATGCACTTCTTCACTTATAAACGCTATTCCGAACTAGGAAATGCATAACAGGAAAACATACTTTGAGCAACCTTAAAAATAGCTAACAAAGGAGTTGCAAAGGAGAGCAACAAGGCAAAAAATAACGGTTCAGGAACAGCTCCTAATTTTGGATCGGCAATCAACGGGATTTTTTTTAAATGTCATTTTAACGAATGGCTGCAGATGGAATTTACAGGAAACTATAGAGCCAAAAATTATTCCGGTTGTGTTAGCCGCGGTTCAATACATTAGACAGAATGGATTCTTTTAGCACTTGATAACTTACAGGTGGCGGAGGATGAACTGCGCTAACCAGATTGTGCAGACTAGTTTGAGGATAGCGGAGTCAAGGGCATTGTAGGCCCAATGAAAATAAAGGAATCAAAGATTTAAAGTTCAATTTTTTAAAAATATAAACTAGCTCAAGTGCAATGTGCAACATTTTATTTTTTAAAGAGATTCCTCCGTATCCCCGAACAACGTAATATTGGGGAACTCTGGCCACCCCTTAGCCTGGACTAATCCGAGTTATGAGGGATGACAGTCTGACAACCAATTGTGCAAATATAAATGTCAACAATCTAATTAAAAAACCACTCGATCCGATCGCTTCAAAATTATTATTTTACAAACACGTAGTAATCACTAGTTCACCCAAAAATATGATTTTTGTTTGCAACCACAGTCGTTAAATCAATTGCAAAATGTTTCCGAATAATTCAACGGCCATGACAACCTTTGTTTCATTTGCTATGTGAAATTGAACATTAGAAATGCTATTTCTTTCAAAAACAAACGGATAATTTATATTGGTTCCTGGTTAGCGCTGCACGAAAGATGGGGTGGGAGAGAGGACTAATTCATTTTCTTTCACACAGTTATAATTATTTATGATCAGGAGTTTTCCACACTCCCAATTAGTCATTTCATTCGCGCATGGAGCCCTGCGCACTTGGCCCGGGCCCACCTGGTGAACTCGTGGCGAGGCTCAAATTTCCGTCAATCGGCACCAGTGCGCGTCCAAATCTATCGGCATCACAGGGTGATCTTTGATTGATCGTGAGCATTACGAGTTGTGATCGTGAGGCATTACGGGGATGGAGATGCGAGATGGAAGGTGCTGGTGGAGGGGCAGGGGCAGGAGCAACAGCGAATGTGGTGTTGTACTTGGGAGAAACGTTTTGAATTATCATCGCCAACTGAGTGACTTAAGAGATGACCAATGAACAATAGTAGCGTAGACAATTTCCAGACTCTGCAAAAATATACCGAAAATTTTAATTCATTTGATCAGTTGATGGGGGGAAACTACAGAACTTGGCTAGATAATCTCCAGCAACAACCAACAAATCCATCTGGTGCAGTCATTATCCTATTACGAAACACCCAGGTCCATTGAAAATCGATATCTAAATCTTTAAAATGAAATGTGGCAACTTTGCAAACTAGTAATCCCGAAACACCGTCGCCACCACCCCGGGACGAATAAGCGAGAGTCCGCGTTGGGAATCAAACTATGTCCTCCAATCTGAGCTGCAACGGGGCTTTTGTCAGCGCACACACACATTAGACTAAGCTATGCAGTTAAGTCAATTTCGTTAAATAAAAATAGTTTTTTAAAAACTTTTAGTTACAGTCATTAAAAAAAACATATAAAAGAAATCAGAACGATATATGTTTATGTCGAAGCAATTCTCATGGACACCGTGTACATTACGAATGGGTAATAAAATATTTGGTTGCATGAACAGACGGTTAGAGTACGGTTGCCTTAGGCGAAAGTAGTATAATCCTCCCTCAAAATTAAAGAAGTTCCTAATTGCCTAGTGTTTCCCCGACCAACGTGAATCAATTTGCAAAATAAGTCGAGCACTCGCAAGTCTTGGTCTACCGCCACAAATGGGGTTCGGATGAGCATGTAGTCGCAAGAAATGGACCCTAGAAAGTAGGGGAAAATATGGTAGCTATAATCGAGCCAAAACAATAATAGTCAAATCAGGAATTTAAAAAAAAGAAAATGGCTGATGGGAGAGAGAGGAGTGAGGTAGGCGTCAAAACTAAATGAACTTAATTTGTGCAACAAAAAAATGAACAATATTTCGTCAAATAGTCACGTTCAGGGGATTTCTTGTTTGTGCTTAGTAATAGTAGAATGCGAGATGTGTTCATCGCAATGATTTTGGCAGATTTAACAAGTTTGTCGAAACAAGTCAATTAAGACGAAAAAAACACTATTTAAATCTGTAAGAATTTAAATCAAGATTCGAATTGGCACACGGTTATCGACAAGAAATGTTGAAACAAGAAACAAAAAAGGTCGAGGAATGGAAATTTTAACTAGTTACCAGTAAAATGTTTCCAAACAAGAGTCTCCGATCAATTGTTTATTGTCAATTGATCAATTCGATTGATTGTTTAAGGTAGCTGGTCAGAATTCTGAAGAGAAGATTGTAATATTGATATCGGGGAAATTATGTGCCCAGTTCTTAACAGAAGTAGAAGGGTCACACTAGAATGGTGAACGAGCTTCAATGTACATACATCTGCGTTATATTTTAACTCCAATTTCCCCAAGGGTGTGTAGACAGTGGAATGGCCTGACAAAAATCTCAAATCCAGAGCCTTTTAAAATAAATCCATTTATATCCCCAACTGGTCTTTTGACCCCATCATTGACCCCTCTCTTGGGTGCTGCTTGCGGGTAAAATTTGTAATTGTAATCAGCGTTACGAATCGCATATATTGTTTTTTTAAAAAACAATCCTTCGGAGGAGCAATCATTCTTGTAAAACTGGACCGAATTTCGATCAACCGCAAATTCAGTTAATAAATTTAATATGTTTTGAAATTCAAAAAGTAAATATTATTGTGAAATAATTAAAAGATTAGTGAATTAAAAAACAGAATCATAATACGATAAGACAAGAGCTAGTCCCCCCTCATAGCCGCTGGATTAGTCCAGGCTTGGGGGTGGTCGGAGTCCCAATCTCGCTAGGAGGTGGGGTGACGGGGTATGCCCCCCTTTCAAAAAAAAAAAAAAAAAGTCAAAATCTTTAAACCGCAAATTCATATGTCCCAAAATATGTGCGAGTATAATTTAAAAGCCATGCAAACATTTAATTTAAATATTTTTAAAACATTTTAAATGCTACCATAAGGTTTGCACATAAGAAGTTGGTCTAGATTCTGCTTACATTTGACGCAAAATTTTGAACTTCAGCGACTTGGCTTCAATAGTTTTAAAATTCAATGAAACGTGCACAAATTGTTCGTGGGCAAGAGCGCTCCACAAGATACTGTATATTTACAACGCATCCAATTAAAACCTAAATTTTAGAAAAACCACAATTTTTGAATCTACTAAAAAAAAGACGGGCAGCAACTCCAAACATTTTAAAGACACCATTATAAACAATATGTTCTGAGAGCTGAAAAAAACTTGGGCCTGTACCAGCCAGGCTTACGCTAATTTACCACTAAAATAACCAAACGATGCCACGAAGAATAACTTTGTAAACATCGTGCCAACAAAAGAACACAAAAAACCCAATTAAAAATTAAATGTAAAGCGCTAAAAACACACGCCGAGTTTGAAAGAACAATAGTTGTAAAGCCAAGGTTGGAGTGGGGGAGAGGAGGAAGTAGAAGGGGAGCATCGACAGCACCTGCCTTTGTGTAAAAATATGTTAAGTGTGTCTGTCTGCGTGTGGGGAGTGTGTACGTGTATGTGTGTGTCTATAGTAGTTAATATATTTATTTATTTTAATTTTATATATTTATATTTATATATAACGAGGATCTCGATGGGACAAATAAGCCCAACATCATTATAATTATCGTAATATATAATAACTGCTAATCTTGGTCACACGCACTGCGTTCGCTCCGAGAGCCCCCCTCGTTCCCGGCAGGGGAAGGTAAAAGGGAGGATGGGACAAGAGGGGGAGAGGTGGTGGACTTAAGAGGATAATACATATCTACGGCAAAGCAACGGTGGTGGTGGTGGTTGTGATGTAACTATTTCTAGTACGCGTAGATATTAGTTGGGTCCAACTTGTGTGGTTGTGGCGGTGGTGGAAAGGGGATGGGGGTAGTTTCTTCGGAGACGCAAAGCAAGTCGACCCGACACACGCGACAAGCAGTCTGACCGCACTATAATGTACGGCATGTCGTATGGTCGCGCGAAAACCGGAAAAGGATAGTGCTCAGTGCGTGGAGTCCACTGTGGTCCAGAAAAAAAGATACCACCACGGTACGCCCACGTCTTTTGGCACCGCCCGCGATAGTCGGCCGAACTCACCGCGGAAAACCAAACTCGCCGGGTGGAGGACACCCTCGTGGTGCCCTTTACATTAGATATATTTACAAAAGAATGAACCGTAAGTGAAGATTAGAAGGACGAGGGCTGCTTGTGGGTGGGTGTGGGGGAGGGGGGGGGGTAAATGACGATCAGACGTCATGCGTGACAGGCCTGGTGTTATCACCACTATTCTTTACGCTTCGTGAGTGTCCGGTCCTCAGGTCCGAGTGAGCCAAAAAGACTGCCTCACGGGGTAGAAGAAGATTGACTCTACAATCGGCACCCGATCCGCAATCTTGTCCCAAAATTTGAGGTCTGTGTGGTGGTGGTGATAAACGTAGTACCATCGCAGAGAAGACATATAGAAACGGGGAAGTGTATGAAGAGGGTTTGTGTGTGGGGGGCCGGGTTGCACAAAATCGCAGCACGCTCCGTACGATGACGGACGATTGTAGGAAGGGTGGGCGGTGGTTACAAGCGTTGGAATGTTGCAGCAAAGGCTTCTCCGTCGGATTTACAGGTCATATCCACAACCACCACCAACAGAAATACCCATCGAAATTAGAACTGAATCATGACTTTCGTTTTCCATCATCTCGCCGCGGTAGTGGTTGTAGCGGTGGTGGTGGTGGTGGTAGTGGTGATCGTGGTGATAGGGACGTGCCGGTGCAGGAGGTCATCCGCGTGGTGTTGGTGGGTGGTCATCCAGCTGGTCGTCAATCACTGCTCTGTCGGCCATGTCCGACGCACCAGCCCGGGCCTCCTGGTAGCCTGGCCAATCTGCGGACCTCCTCCTCCTCTCCGCTTTTCCAGTCTTCCCCCAAGCCACGGCATCTATCATAAACTTTGGATTTACACCTATGTACAAGTGCGTGAAGACGTGAACGCAGTCCGGCAGCCGACGCCGCCTTGGTCCGGTGCTGCCGGCAGCCTCCTCCAGCAGCGACACCGCCGCCGTTGTTCTCGCCGTCCTCCTTCTCATTGTAGTTTGAGGCAGTGGCGATGTTAGTAATGGTGGTGACCGTTTCCTGTTGCGTCCACGTCTGTCTGACCACAGCGGTGTCGGATAGTCAACGTAATGGCGGCGGCGGCGGCGGTGGCGGCGCTGGCGGTGATGTCGGTGCAGGTCACGTGTCACACGTCATATGTCGCCCCGACTATAGGATGGCGCAACTTGAGCTACAGCACCCGCTACTTCCGTTCTTGCTCTTCTGTCGTTGATCTGCAAAGAACGAACAAAGACCATAGAAAACATCTCGCATTAGAAATGTCAGTGTATGATATTGAAATTTAAAAAAACCCTACTCAATATTACAGCACATATTGAAATTCAAAAAACCCTACTCAATATTACAGCACAAGCACCCCGGAAGATAATGAACGAGGGCAACGCCAGGTATCAAATCTGGGGTCGTCGCATCGCAAGTCAGTCTCAAATGGTCGGCAATGATTTCCACAAGTTTGACACCAGAGATTTAGAACCTCCGGGCTATGAATGAAAGGGCTATGAAAGAGTTGTGAATTGGTTTAATTGAAACTAAAATATATTTAAGACCATTTCTTGTAAATATTGAGTAGAACAGACAACTGTGAAACATTCTTTCATAGTAACCACCTTTAATTTGTAGTATTTCTAAGAAAATCTGTAAAAACTATAGTCAGCGACATTTCAGAATGTCCGTGTAAAATTATTTTTAATTTAAAACTGGTATGTCACAATTAATTAGGCCTTTAAACATTACCCAAACCCGTGCAAAAAAGGCACTTTCAAAATTTAGTTCCTTGTCGCAGATCTATTTTGCGACTCCTTTGTAACTTCAACATTTACTTCTTTTCACTCAAATAAATTTATCACAGCGTGTGATTGTTATCTTGAAGGCTAACACACCAGTCAAGACCGTATTTCACTGTGGCTTCATTCACCTGGTGATGTACGGTTTTAGTGCTCACCTTGGGAATTAGGTTCCGGTAGATTTTCACGCGGTACCAGATGCATGACGGTCGTCTTTCCCAGCGGAAGGCCCAGGGCTATAAAGACAAAAATATTCAGCACAAATTAGAAGCGGGACATCTCAGGCATCGAATGGTTTTGCATTATTGATCAGTATCCTCTCGCCAACCAACTAATTAAAAGCGTGCACACGCACCGCAATTAATTGCGTGAGGGGAGAGTGGGTAAGAAAGAGAATCAGGATGTTAGTCAATTTGTGATGGACTAAATGTCAATCGATAGTGCCCACCTTTCGACTTGAAAACCATGTTAGAAGGTCACTGGGTGCCATTTTTGCACCCTTCTACCTGCATGGACCAGCTACCTAACCATCAAGCTCCTCGGTGAACGGCTAGTTTCACTTTTGAAGTTTCTTCCAATACCGATTTGCAATCTTATATGATAGTTGAATTTTCCCAAATGAAAACACTGAGATCGAATGCGCGTCCCCAATTGCCATCGTGTACAAACCACCTAGTCACCAATGTTCGCTCAACTCATAATAGATAATATTGAAATATATAGTCAAAACCAGAAAAGACTACTAATATTTCAATTTTTCGCGTCTAACAAAATAAATCCGTGATTAATAAAAAAAACTCTTAGAATCATTTCTGTGTAAAATATAAAAATCGGCTACGAATTTGTGATATACATGAAGTTGACACACAGCGTGTGCTTCCATTTCCTGTGTTTTGGAGAAAAACAATTGTCATGCAGCTTGTTGGCGAAATGTCGCAAGAGTCGACTGTTTCCGTTCTCAATCTATTGTTTAGGAACAACGGATTTTTGAAATTTGCACCGAATGCACATGTCTTGTCCCGATCGAATAAGCAACGAAAGGAACCAACTTTTGTCGTTTAACTGTTCGATAAGAATCTGAACGACCATTTTTCATATCTGGCCTTTTCGTGTAAAAATCCAGACTAAGGGCCTGCACCAGGAATGTAATACACAAATTCAGAGCGTCTCTCAAACGATAAACGACTCTTAAAAGAGCACCAATTTATGAAGGGGCCGTTATGGTTCACTTGGTAGTTCGTTGTCGATGCCTTCAAATATTTGGAGCTCCTCGAGACGTCGCTAGCTCACCTCTCACTGGCGCACCAAGCGAAATTCGTGGCAAGGCCAATTTCTCATTCTTGGCACAGACCTAAAAAGTCATCCCTGGACCAAAACTAGGACTTGGTACGGCTCAAGAAAAATAGCGACAGGTGAGCTTGGGCTTAGACATCCGCAATGACAGAAGTCTGCGAATTTTCCAATTTTTTATGATCATGGGAAGGGCTCCCTCTTATCTCAATTCCTTTATACATATGTATAAAGGTAAGAAATTACTCCAGCCAGACCACTCATTCGAGGGGGAGTAACCTTGTGAGTGGTGAAATTTGTTTCTCCACCCCCGCCTTCCTCCTCTATGCCTTTTCCAGTTGGAAATCGCACAGTCGATTCGGCCGAACGACCCCGCAAAAAAGAAGAGAAAAAAATCAAGCGCGAGTTGTATCCGCCTACACACACCTCGCACAACACATGACGGGCAAATTTTTACACAACCATTTCATCATTGGTTAAAGTCAAAACTTGCTATTTCCAGTTTAGAAACGTGCGGGCCGAACCGAAACAAAAATCGCATCAGCCATCGTAAAAAAAAAAAGAACAAGCAACGATGAAAAAGTGCTCTTCGAAGGCAGAGGCTGAGTGGTTATGAGAGCGCGACCTTCACGATATCGAAGTTCAAATTGTTAATTATAAAAACGCATAGATAATGGACACGACTTGCAAAAGAGGTATTGAAAAACGAAATAAGAACGCCGCCTAAAAAAATGCCAAGAAAATAATAGGTTAGGGAAATTAAATGACTGCCTTGGTGGGCACCGAACACATGACAATATCAAAATGAAACCCCTGAAGGCGTCGCCCGTCTTTCAAATTTTGTCTCATTGAATTCAGATATGGTGATTGCGACGTCGTATAGTAAATATACTAAACGAAGGCCCTGCAGTGGTCGGCACATTTGTTGGTAAGGCGACATGAAGCATCCTGTTAGATCGCACTTTAACAGAAGGAGATTATAAAAGCAAGCGATGCAGCACTCACACGCAGTGACTGCCAAAAAAACTGGCTAGCGATAGCCAATTAAACGGAATTGCAAAATATGATAGCTGGAAAAACAGAGTTGCAACACAACCAGGGTTAGTGTCACGGATTAAATTGATATCTATCTCTGATCATTCGATCTGCCTTATCCTGATTCCTGAAGTACTTGAAAGGGATTGTGGAAATGAATTTCTGCTTAACGACGGTCCAAACAAAAACAATTAAAAGTCTTAGAAACGTTAAAAGATGCTTGAACTGTTTACAATTTGAATTAAAGATAATTTCTGAACACATTTATTACAGGATGGCAATCGGCCCTATCCGGTGTTACAATAATAGCCACTGCCGCCACTGGTTGGAAGTTCAACAACTAACTGGACGTCATGGACCCATTTAAGACTCTTGCACTTGACTGGATGGCGCCGACATTATCGAAACATCAGTCAACGAACACGGTACGAATAGCAGAGTGTAAATATAATTTGGCGGCCACACACAGAAAGCTGAACCCCGAATATCCGAACAAAGGACGACTCAATGGTCAAGTGGACGATATTACGTCATGCGCTAGTAATCAATGATTGCAATTTCTTTGACGATCTTTACGAATCGGGCGAATTCAGACTACACTCAGACAGGAGAAAGCGATAAAATCACACTTGATGGCTTCTTGGATCATCAATCTACTAGAAATGCAAAGAACCAGCACGTCTTCTCTGGAAAGACCCTATTTTCAAAAAAATATAATTTTGAATTGGAAAATACATGGGATTTATGTTCTGCATTCGAAATGCGAGCAGAGAATACTACTTTGGTGCCCTCAATTTGAACAGAACGACATATTGCAAAGCGAATTTAAACTAGACTCAAATTATATGTGCTTCACATTAACTAGACATAGGGTACTGTTGGATTTTTTTTATCACATGCCTATCGTTTGGTAGAACAGTATGTTGATATGTACCCCAACCAGATTAATCAATCACATGTCACAATGGCGTCCTCTCGTTCCACCGTTTATCCAGCTTATCTCAATTCTCGATATCGCAACTTGGTCTATTATTGCATAGGACTACTTGTTGTAGGTCTACAGAAACATATTCCGGTGCCAAAAGTAATGTTTCTTTTTCAGGAGGCATTTAAGAACCAGATGTGTACAGCGACCAAAAGAGGTGGGGGTGAACCAGAAAACATGAAAATACTCATTGAAGTTGACTTTAAAGTAACCAGAGAGAATTGCGATATAGTAATACAAAATGTTCATTTTTAAAAATTATTTCAAATCAATATTTCTTGTTTGTTTCGAGGATTTAGCGACTGTCCCTCCTCAAAAGAACGCCGACAGTTAATTTCGGCGAGCATTGTAGAAACACTGGTAATGTCGTCCACGAGACGGGGGAGGAAAAACCGCGACTCGTAAACGAGCTGCGAAATATTTTATCGGAAAAATGGAAATCAACACTAGGGCGAACGACGCCGGAATCGATCCGGTTGTGACGTATGAAAAATGACTTGGTTCCCGACTCCTGAGCTGCTGCATGGTGCAGCATCCGAATAACAGGCCAACAATTTCAGTTCCCCTGCTTCAACTGGGCTATGTAGAAGCAGGAACAATTTAAAATTCTAAGTTTAGAAAATATTTGGCAGTTTTACACATCAATTTGAAAAAGTTACAACTGTATTTCTTATGTGAACAACGTTTCGGCAACAACCCAACGAACGATAAAGACACGATCAGACGACGAGAGAAAGTGATGACACTTTCGGGGAAAAAATGTGTATTCGTTTGGCTGAATGAACGAAAAGTTGTGTCCCCTACCTAGTTGAGCTTTGAAATTATCTTCAAAAATGAATGTTTCGTGTTTGTCATTCAACATACAGCCAGAACTTCCAGACAATTTTTCGAGACTATCGACACTTTCTCTCACCGTGCAGCTTGCTCAAAACTAGGTGTACGAAAGATGCAGTAGAGGACCAGATTTTGTGTTTCCAGTATTTCATGGTTGTCCCCATTCAGAGTGGATCGCACCAGATTGATTGGAAAAATGTGAAGCCGTTAGAACAATGCCAGCTTCAATAATGGACACTGTGCCTTTTGTCTTTCGAAAACGTCACAGGATTAGCAGACAACGCACAAATGCTGCCATGCCACAAATGTGGTATTTCCAAGTTATTGACTAATGGTTAGGTTTAGTCATCTTGTATATAATTTTCTACACTGAACAGGGGTTTCTAGTGCCCCGGCTAAATTAACATTAATATTTCTTTCACAATATCCAGGTTACTTGTCCGCGACTTGTTTTTTAATTCACTGTAGTGTAATATCACTACAGATTTTTCTGCACCTATCTGGTGCTTAGGCACTAGAGTATAGAGTATGTGAGGAGCACATTTTTACCAGTACCCCGAAATCGAATAATCGAGAGCCCGTGCCGGGAATCGAACCCGGGGCCGCCGAGCCACAGTCAGTAGCAATACCAACTGGGCTACGACGAGTCGTACGACTTGTTCTCATCCTAATTAGAAAATAATGAATTCGCGATTAAAATTATAACTCGATTTAGACGCCTATCTTGCAGTGTTAAATATATTTTTTCTTAATCTGATATCTTGTTCGCGGAGTAAAAAACACGTTAAATGTCAAACCTCCTAAAGTGACGTTGCCATGTAGAAACCTTCCCTGGTAGATTAGTCGAAGGATTTCCGCTTTGGCTACCGCTTCGTCTGTCCACTCTGCAAATAAACAAAAAAGAAAACAAAACCTGTTAGAAACGAATACACCACATCCAATACAATTTATTTGAGATGATGGCGTCAACAATTACTTGGAAAAAACAAACCATCAGTTGCCATCAAACTCTTATTTACAGCTGTATTCAATAATCAGAAATTCTTTTAAATGTTACATCACTTTAAACATGCCAATATAATTACAATTTTTACCCGCAAACAGCCCCCAAGAGAGGGGCCTATGGCGGAAGGTCGAAAGACCAGTTGTACTTATTTAAAAAAAAACTCTGGATTTCTGTCAGGCCATTCACACACACAATAGGGAAATAGGAGTTAAAATAGGATGCAGATGTACATTGACATTAAGTTGCAGTTGCCATTCTTTACGCCACCTAGCCAGTGAATCTTAGATCCACCTTTTGAAGTTCTTCTGAGTCCTGATCACTTTTGATTTCCCTGTATAACATATAGTCATGCACTCGTAAAAATTTGATAAGATATAATTTTAAGAAGAGAAGCATGCCCCTTGGATGAACCGATTCCGGCTCGAATCTACAACCGTTTGATCCACCGAGAACAGGTTGCTCCACTCTGGCAAATGATTGTCATGAGTTGAAATGGGTAAGATTCTTTTTGTTTGAACCTACCTATTTTTTTTTAACAAATCAAGAGTCGAAAAGTATGGGTGGTGCTAACAAGAAACGACGCTTCCATAAAATGAACTCAACGAGGCATCATCATTCGATTGAGTCGGGGGCCTTCGCACCCCCACACCCTTCACCCTTAAGGCAAACGCACTCCCACCATCCCACACGTCGGGTCGAGAATTAAGACGGAGGAAGGAGTTGGCAAATTACTCCGAGTGCGAAACGAGCTAATCCATCCCGACACACGCCGAACCCAATTTCATTAGCGAAAAATCAAACGTGTGTGTGTGTGTGTGTGTCCCCCCCCCCTCCCCCGCCGAGATCAAGAAGTCGCGGCGCGACCGGGTCAGCCCGCGCACCAATTGCAAGCGGAGGGGGTCAGGCGGACACACGGATGCCATTGATCGACGAAATAGAAAGCCGCCATCACGCTCGTGGCACTATAGGAGCTGGTGGCTCCGCCTAGCGTCGCCGGGCCGGGCACCCCACACTGTCGAGTGATGCTGCGTACAGCGAGCGTACAGTAACGAGATCGCCTTGAGAGTGAGTTTGGTAAATCGGTTCCGGGGTTGGTAGCGCGCGCGTCCCTTAATTCGGGCTTACAGGTTCGATTTCTGTATAGCCCAAATACACAATGCCATTCATCTCCATTACGTTGAGTCGGTCGGAGATAAAAGAGAAGATGCTTGTACCCCTCCCCCATGGCCCGTACACAATTAGCGCACTGAAAGGTCTTCGAATTGATCTGGGCAACTTTTGTTGCATGATTACAGTGTTCTGTGAAATTCGAATGGAACGTTTGCTGAATGTTCATCTTTAGCCCATCGAATTCTGTTCCAACAATTGTACAAACTGGGTCCATTACGGACAAAAAATTCTAGAAAACTAACTATAGCTTCGACGCGTCCCCAACATTTATGACCCCTTCCAACATTTAGCAATTACAATTGCAGTTCATTTACAATTACAAATTTTACCCGCAAGCAGCCCCCAAGAGAGGGACCTATGGCGAGAGTCAAAAGACTAGTTGGGGACAGAACGGTTTTATTTTAAAAGGCTCTGAATTTGAAGCTCTGTCAGGCCATTCCATTGTCTACACACTCTAGGGAAATTGGATTTACATTCACATTTGCAATTCATTTACAATTGCAATTATATGTTCAAGAAGCAAATGAATAAGATCTGAACAAAACAAAAACATACAGTATATATGAAGGACAGACGGAGAAGTCAAATTGGATGCAATTTTGCATAAGCATGACCAGAATTGTGAACTGTAACAGGAGGAAAGCTTTCGTGAAGACTGCAAAAAGAGAAAGAAGCACCACTAGTCCGTGATAACTAGTAGCATTTTGAATTTAAAATTCCATAAAGGTTTATACTGCACAACCAGACCGTTGATCAATAACCCCAAACGATTAAAACTGTATACAGGAATACTTTTTTTAACGATAAATGACTGTCACTGGCCTATATTCTTTTTTAGGGGCGGGGAACGGAAAGACTCGTTAAGCGCCCACTAATTCCATAAGCTACACTATGAAGTGAGGACATGACAAATGCAGTAACAGCTATCGGGTTTTTGCACCGCGCAAAAGAAAATTACGCGAAACCAATGGACGCATCTCGCTACACTGACCCTCCAAATGGCTCTGCACTGACCATTACAAATTAAAAAAATAAATATATACAGTACATTCGCCAAGCTAATTTAAGGCGGAGGCCCCGCACGCAAAAAAAAAAACACACGAACACTCAACCATTACAAAGTTATTCGACTTAGGAGAGCGTTCTGCTGGTTCGTTCATTCCGGGAGGAGCCAAACGAGCTAAACAATATGAGTATAGCGCGCCGAAACTGAAATGTTGAACGCCTCAACACCACTAGCAAATCCCGAAAAATTCGTAATGAAAGCGCCATGTAATGGTCACTCGGTGGATTAGCAAAAACGCACCACACCCTGGAGTGGGTGGTCACACAGAGGCCACTGGATACAAATTAATTCTCCTCCTGCTACATTATCCGCACAAAATTAAATATACGAGTGTTTATGCAAGTGTAGAAAAACATAATCCTATAAAATATTCTGGTTACGGCAAATATGAAAGATACAGTGAAGTTGACATCGACAGAATAGTCAAACTCCTTTATAGAATCAATGATTTTTACTGAGTTGCACCTCGCCATTAAGTGAGTGTGAACAACATTTTGTAGCATGTGTCGGAATCGTCAGATTCTGAGCTTGGCCTGAAACATCCCTGGTTTTGAAAAGGTCATCGACAATGCGTGGAATTCCTCGAAACATTTAAAAACGGAAGTGGTTAATGAAAAATGAAGAAACGCTTCCCCTAGCAAAAACTAAAAATTATTTAGGGCGATCTAAAACGTCAGTGTCGGAACACCTGTATAGGAATTTTCCTCGAGGGGTTATTTTGGAGGAGGGAAGCAGGGCGAGGGAGCACCCCTTCCTTAGCCAGACACGGCAAAACATCCAGCGCCTCCCTTAATCAAGTTAAGTGCAGCTCAGGTGAACTAGCAGCAGACCAGCAACCCGTCAATCTAGTGATATGCCCATCCGGTGCACTAATTGCAAATGCCGTTGAACAAAGGTGCCTCGGGCCATGTTACCTGCCATCAACACCACCAGCATATAGGTCCTTCATAGAGGCATCGCACAATGAGGATCCAAAGTCATGACGTCAGCAGAATGTTTTTCCGTCTGGCTCGCACGATACTTCTTTTTTATTTTCCATGACATGGCCCAACTCGATTAATTCCTTGCCATTTGAACGGTTCTATTCGATAGGACCACCCCACGATGCACAACCCGAGTACTTAAAAGTTCGATAGAGTACACGCATGTTCTGATAATTTGAGAACAAATTGTTTTCTTTTCATCATAAAGGATGGAAAACACCAATTCTGGATCAATAAATTAATAAACCATTTTGCAACGCACAATTCAATTCATACTACCAAAGGGTGACAAAAATCTTTATAAAAAGGTCGAGGAATCTTTAAAAAAGACCCCTTACAATGAAACGCTGTCGCCAAATCCAAGACTTTTCTGCCAAATTACTTTCATTTCTTGAAACGTCATTAAAATATAAGTAAAAAGCCGGACAAATCTTCAAATGGGTGACAACTTTTCGATGAGATTGACATTAATCTCAGATTAGCAACTCCTCAGTATAAAATCCCAGAATCTCAGAACCATACATTAACAGTATTAAAATATTTAAAATATCAAATTCTACCCGTAGAACTCTGACATAGCACAACTAATTCCACTCAGACGGAATTCGAACCCAAAACCTCACGAGTTTTGGGTCTCAAAGAACCTCAAGCACCAACAGAACTTACCTTCCGGCCAGTTGTCGAACACATATTGCGCAATGTCCGCCGCAGAATCATTATTGCTGAAGACGAACTCCTTCGTTTTACCGCTGACTAGAATGAGCCGTAGGTTTATCTAGAAAAAGAATGAGAGAACAAAAAAAAATCAATATCTCGAAAACGAACAAAAGACACAAAACTGAAAACGTCAACGATTAATGGGAACAGACAAACTCGCTCGTCGTTCAGCCTGACCTTTCTGAACCGGAACAAAATTTAAATTACAAATCAGCTCAGACACACGAACGAAGCCCCGCAGCCCACCCGTCAACAACAGATCGGCGCAGTCAACGAGGTCAGCCGTAACCGCATTAGCGTTTATTTCCATTGACAGGTGTACGCGGGGTCTGACTGTTTAAATTATATAGTCCGCTTGGAAACACGACTGCTTTCTTCTAACCGTTCTCCTGCATCGTTGTTGCTATAAGAGCCTCCAGGATATATAATTCGGGATAGACGATGAGACACATGGTGCAAACCAACCCAACCCTCCCCCTCCTTCTCCAACCTTGGTGTCGGGGAGCACCATTCGCTCGTTCTTCAGCGGTTTGAGCTCGCAGTGACGCAATATAGACCCTGGCTCACATAAACGTCGAAACACAACAAATAAATAAAAACACGCATATGAGCCATGGCAAAGTTCCAAGTAACAAAAATCTGTGACCCCCGTTCACACTGTACCACCCAAAAATACCCTCTTCAAGTTGGCTTCCTCTAAATTACTTCGCTTGGGATCAACGTCACTTCATTCTTTTGAATTCAAGTTTGAAATTTGCCCACAAACTGCATCTTAATGTATGAATTCGTATTCGCGTCTCCTCCATGTATGTGTAAAGTGGCTTCAACGGAATTTGAAAATGCAGAATTGAGCAATGGAACCTATCCAAGATTTTAATCCCAATTCCATTGTATCCATTCGATTGCTTTGTCGTAAAATGGTTGTTTGCTAACTCGACCATACAGCTATCGTCAAAGGCGGCAAACCAATCGACCGGAACCGCCAAATGGGAAACCATGCATTCCTAAATTGCTTTCAATTCATTTTTAATAGTCTTCACTTTGGCTACTTTTAGACAGGGATCGCCTTGACGAATCCATTGTCGTGCTGCTGTGAAGCACATCGATAGGAGACTCCTGTTTTTCTCTTCCTCAGTCGGCTGATAGTTCGTACGGAATTAACTAGAAGAATTCTTTTTTATAGTTTCATTCACTCTAGTGAATAGCACTATACGAGAACCACATTTTAACCAGTGCCTGGGATCTATTAATCGAGAGCCCGCGCAGGGAATCGAACCCGGAACCGCCGAGCCACAGTTGGTTCACTCGGTCGCTATATCGACAGGGCTACGACAAGTCGTATATAAATAAAAGAGTTCAATAAAAATAAAAATAATTAAATTACATAATTGATAATAAATATAATAAATCTCAAAATTGTTGGGAAATTTATATCTCTAACGTAACCGTAACCTTACCAGGACTGTTTAAATGAATGGTATTATCCATCAGTTCAGCCTTAATCTGAACCCAGTTGCAGCACCAACAAAAATAAAAAGTAAATCTTTTTAGTAGCTAGTAGTCAGTTAAAAGTTTATTGAACACTGACTTATGAAGTTTGTAAATGTTAGCAAAACGTCAAGATTCGGTGGACGAGATTAATTTTGAAAGGAAACTGGATGCAGCAGGGGCATCTTACTCAACATCATATTTCCTAAAACCGCATAACCCCTAAGCCCCCCGCGGGACCGGGTGCGGTCGCCCATAGCGCACCCAGACAATCACTCCCCCGTCCGTGGCCACACACGTCCATGATGCAGCATATGCGGCAAATTGTTCCATCACGGACGACCACGTTGACGAGCTAGACGTCAGCGACATTCCAATGATCATCATCATCATCATCATCATCATGTGATATGGATCCCACGGAAGGGAATGGGGGTTGTCACGTGCGCAACGTCTCAAGGCCGATTAATCGTCGTTTACCGCCAGGTGAATGTGGGCACAGGGCTCAACCCATCCACCTTGAACAACTTGGGCTTCGACTTGGAATATACTCAAGTATAACACCCTTTGAAAATTACACGCAAAGCAAATATTGTGGAAGTGCGACTTCGTAGCCAAGTCGGTAGAGATTGTTTTTCGGTAGTGTAACCGCTCCGATCTCAAGCGAAAAGGTAGGGCGGGAGTGTTGGAGGGTTGAGTGGAACGAGAGAGATTGAGGTGATTAATCGGAAGCCGTGACCCACATAGTTGTCTGGGTCGGTCAGGCCACACGGTATACACCGGTAAACCCATACACACATGCATTACAACTATAAACACGACCCGGGCTAAATCCATCGACGTCAAGCAACGCGTTTTCGGCATCGGTCTCTGCACGTCCATTAGCCGAAATTGGCGCAGTTCGCTTGGAATAGCAGAAACAGAAAACAGAGAGCGCGTTCTCGTGAGAGCGAGATAGGCCAGGACGTGGCTTGACTTTGGCAGAAATGTTGAAATGTGTGGTGTTTGAGGCTGACAAACTAACACACGGCTGACCTCAAACTCAACCATGATGGAACGTTGGAGGAAAAAAAAATCATGAGTTTGACACCACGATTTCTTTCGTTGGTGGCTTTTCGAGTTAAAGGCTGCACTGCACACAGTTCATATCAAGGCGACGAAATTTTACATGGAATCGCTGCATTCTAATTTTACTTTGAAGATACCTGAGTACATAGAGAATAAAGAGAAGCAACGAAATATAATTAAACATATATGACTTATATACTTGATACTCTTTTCCATGGAAGATTGCACTGTTACATAGAAAAATTTCTCTTAAAATTTTGGCTAAGGAGATCCGACCAGCGTCCCCCAGAGAACGAACTGGTAATCATGCCTAGACCAGGCCACAGGTCAAATGGTGAGATTTCTTCCAAGGATAGTCCCACAGCTTTTCTTCCATTCTGAAGGAAGGCGAATTTTCACAGAAATTTGTCGGGAATTGAACCCACCCGCGATCATGGATACACAATATGTACAATGTACAAAAACAGTAAATTTTATAAAACTTGAATTAATCCAATGCGATAACCACTAATCCACAAGGAACCTCTAAATCGCTTTCGCAGCAGCCTTAAAATGTTCCACTGATCAAACGGCGAAGAGTGTCGCAAATGCTCTTGCGTGCGGGGAGGACCCCAAGGTGAGTAAGCCAAAACATTTCACCTGCAAATACAGAGCACCTACACTCAATGTCAACGTCCTTAATTTGAATGGAAGTAGGATGAGATCGTCAGTAGGTTCATCAAACGCGCGCCCATTGAAAGAGTTCCGACTTTCGATACAGGAATTTTCTGAACATGATTCGAATCAAATATTTCGAAAAGAAGATGAATTCAGAGCTTCCTGTTTTCACAAATATTTCAGAGATGGAAAGATCAGCGCTCATCAAGGCGAATGAGCAATTCTGGTTGAGCGGCGCTCTGGATCCCATCTGACATTTTTCACCAGCCGCCATAGAAATAAAAAATACAAAAGTCGAGAAAATGTGGAACGATAACCGAAATTCGTTCATTTTGGACAGAACCCAAACAATAACAATAAATTGTGTAGAAATACAAAAAAAATATATACAATAAGAGATCATACAGATAACAAATACAAGTACGATGCCCAGCATTGATATTTGAGGTTAGGTTGCTAGAGACCTCCACTATCGAGGTGACACAAGGAGAAACTGAGCGACACATCGAGGTGAAAAGTAGGAGGAGAAACAGAGAGGACGGGTGAGATTAACAGATGAGGAGGAAAGGGAAGCAGCAGCAGCAACAACAAACAAGACCAGAAGAAGAAACGAGTTGACCTCGTTTTCAAAGCTGCCTTTTACCGCTGGAGTCGGAAAAAAATTAAATAGAAATGAGGAGAGATGGAGGGCAGACAGCACCACCCCAACAACCCACCCCCATCACTTCTCCCTCCCAGCATGCTCAAAGACCAATGAATGCACGCAAGCGTCATTCCCACGTCAACATCGTCATCATCATGCTTTGATATCGTAAATCTCATTCCCAGTCTGTCAAACTATCTCCAACCAAAACAATTCATCGAGATGAGAAAATAGTTTTCGTTTAAACTGTAGGTAGCGCTTTTTCACTAGAGGACGATATAACCCTATTCGGCTCTTTTGTGAAGCACTATTTCGAGTGTGGCACAATTTACCCAGAACTTCAGCATCGAAAAAATTGAGAGACCAAATCGGGAATCGAACCCCCGGGACCGTCGCAGTCGCACCCCGCAAGTCTGTCGTGACGAACTTGCTTTCTAAAAACGTTCACAGATAAAACAGGCAAACTGTTTTAATTTTATTCCGTCGAACCATTAATATCTCGGGAAACGTCCTCTAAGAGTGGCGACGGTGGCTAGTTTATATAAGACAGTTAGTTGCTGGCCATGAATGAAAAGGTCGCCAGCCGCCGCAACATAAAAGCTATAATTAAACGTTGGGCGCCCGCTGGTATACAGCCAGTTATTAAAAATGCGCAAGCCTTAATACAACAAAAAATGAATGAGAGAAACTCCGCATGACATCCTCAAGACATCTTCAAAGCGGGACGCCAAATTCGCAGGTTGATCGTCCCTATCTTAATTGTATAAATTATCTGTCATCAACAAATTATGGTGCTCAACTAATTAGTCATTTCGAGCAGCTAAAATGCAACAAATTTGCAAATTTTAATATGACCAGCAAACCAATTATTTTTGCCAGAGTCCTTCCCGAATTTTTCGGCAGATATTCCCAAGAAGCCCTCATTGGAAAAAACCCCAGCAAATAGCTAAAGATATTTTTGGAGAGAAAGACTTAACAAGTTCACTGAAAACATCTAAGAAACATGACCATAGGGTAATTTCTTAGGAAACACATATCGAATTGCGGCTGTTTTTGGAGACGTTTCATCCGCTTCTCACAAGATGGTGATATAACCATGCACAAAATCTACAGGGTGAATCTGAAACTATGGACGCAACAAACAAATCAAGACTCAGCATTGGAAATAAGACAAGATTTTCGCAAAACCATCAAACACAAACACACAATTACATTTCTGAGCAGAATTCTGCCTCAATCCGAATCAAGACCGGGAGTGGGATTGGTGAGGCTCACGTCAGGGATAGGGGGAGGACGACGGAAGTCGATATGATGTCTCAAGTTAGCGCCCCTGGGATTTCAGGAAGGCCTACGAGCACACACACACAAACAAGAGGAAGCCTTGTTTTGGGCCCGACCTTTAAATTAATAGGCCAAATCTTGTTTTTAATGAGCGACAAATATTTGGACATCGATTCGACCCAACCCCAACCCCTCCCCGTTCCCTACCATCTTAACGACCGAGCTGCAACGTCGGGCCACATAGCATCTAATAGATACAGGAAGGTGCATCAGACCCGTAATCTGAGCACATAAAATAGGAAACCCGCCGAGCGTGCATTCAGAGTGTCAGCTGTTATCGCTTAAAAAATATGTATGTAAAAGAGAGCGAGAAAAGCGCGCCTGCACTATGTCAAACACACTGTAAAAACATGATTCATATACGAGAACTTGCAACCCCTGCCACGACCGTCAACCTGAGACCTGCGGTTATCCAAAGTGGAACAATCAAAAGTATTTTTTTAAAACGAAGGACATCTTTTTAAAACTCATAATATACAGCTAGTAATTTGATCGAATACTATGCACAATATGATCCACCTCCCCTCAATGTTCATTCTGTAAATATCGCACATGAGACTTGAGGTACATCAGAGTGATCAAGTTAGAATAATTTATAGGGATACTCTTGATTAGAAATTAAGCGTCTGTGCTAGTTTTCTACACACGCCTCGCCAAACATGATTCGTAGACAAAGTTCTTGTACCAAGTTCTTACAAGTCTATGATGTGGTATCAATTGGCAAATTAATATTTTCCTTCCACACTTCTTGATCACTGAATACCATTTAAATTACGAACTGAAATGGAAAGACAAATTAATTTTTTTTAAAAACATGTCTGCGTTGTGCTCGACATTTTTCTTTACAACGCTTTTCAATTTGGGAACATTTTTAACAAGGGACACAAACTACGAAAATCATTCGGTTTAGCTTCAGCTTCGGATCTTAAGATGTAGACATTCGGGACTACCATTTTTTGTCCACGGTCTGACTGACTCGTGGATGAACGCACGCAGTTTAATGAAGTGTGTCTGAGCGCGCTTATTAACATAGGATATACACAGGCCACATGCACAGTTGGCGTTCACTAAATGTTTGAACAACGAGCGACACGAGAGCGGGTCAGCTGAAAACAGTTGACGGAAACTCGTTCTAAAAATTCTCATGCGGCTAGGCATCACTCTCGACGCTCGTGTACACGCAAGGAGGCACCCTTCAACAGCAGGCCTTCAAATACGAACGAAACGACTGACAAAATTAATTGTATCAAGATGAGACTTTAAAAAAACCTATCGGATTAGTGATCATGTCTATAGACAACAGTATACTCTTTGGGCTATCTGGAGTACGTGTTGACCTCATTTTTATATCTTTTTCTTCTTTAGGAAACACGCGCAAGTTATGAGGGTAAAAAAAAACAGTTGTCACTATTTTGTGGTTGAGAAATTCACTCTCACATGCAATTGGAGTCCTCACCATCCGAATTTTATAGTCGTGCAATAAATGGGTCTTCCACATTTAGAACAATCGGCTCTGACCTTCTGACCAAATATAGTTAGTTGCATAATGTAATATTAGCCTTTATTTATGAATACGACCATTTTGCGACGAACGCATTTTAACGAATTGTGTTTGCAATATCAAAATGGATTCCTGTATGAAATTATTGCTCGAAAAACAAAACAAAAAAGTGGACCCGCTACAAAAGCGTTTGGCGTAGCAGGCCTTGTAGAAACAATGGCCAAATAAATAGATCAGTGTGCCCATCACGGATGGTCATTGGGCGAACTGGAGGGGAAAGGGGTAAAATTGATGGCCACATATTTCCACGGGCTCATGTCGACTGTGGAGACCAATGGTATAATAGAAATCGAAAGGCGAACTCTTGATTGACCGTTTGGAACAAGACGCATTCCGAAGTGTGCACGACGCATGCGTGTAAAATGAAGTCAAGTCACATATTTTAACGGCAAATCGAAATGAAGCAACGAGGCTTGGTGGTTGGTGGCCGAACAACAATGACCAAATTGGTTCACCACCTAGCCACTAGTTAATTTCATCGAACGACCAACAGATTTCGCAAAGCACAGATCTCCATCAACACGGATGAAATCCGACTGAAAATAACATTTACCAATCAGCCATGGGGCAACTCAAGGTTCAAGCGCACAGATTTCTAATTGTCCGGTTCCTCAATTTCTATAATTGATCCCATATAGATTTAAAAAACGTATTGTGTTGGGCAATTCCGCAGGTAAACGAACTCCTTGCACACGCACCACGCTATCAAACAGGCTTACTTTCATTTCATTTGGCAAATACACGAACCGAAGCTCATATGGACATAAAAGCTCAATCCGATTTTGGATTTGCTGACGGCAGTGACAGTTCCGAGTTTCGACAAGTATAGAGCTAACAAATTAGTCATGGATTTGCTCTGCGAACATATGCTGAGGCCAGACTTTAGAGTTAATTCCGGGTGCAGTGGCCGGGAAGTAAACAATGCAATGAGTCAGTTGACAAAGTTCAATTTCGCGATCGCCAATCCCAATCAGGAAGTCAATTTCAGCAAGTAGGATTAAAAAATATCTATTTTTATAATTAACGACTAGCAAAACTCAGAATTAGCAAATGGTTAGTTACAAAGTGGTGGATTCTAGCCCATTACAAAATACATGTAACAGGTAACAACTACTTGACTACAATTTATAAGAACAAAAATAAATTGCTCCAGGTCAGCGCCATTGACTAAAACAAATTTTGAAACAAATTTAAGCCGCCACCAATTTTTGTATACAACATTATACTGTAACGATAAGGTATATGTATCGAATGATGGTTATATTACAGGCAGCGCCTTAAAATAACCATACACAAAACATATGTCTTAACACTGTAAATTCCGTATCGCAACACTGGTTGCAATCGCTCAATGTAACGGACCCAGAACATAATACCGTCGACTTGCCGAGAGCTGTAGACCTGCTACAAGGGCAATTATTGAATGCTGACCATCTTTGTTACATTTCGGTGCAGTGGCGAGAGAGGAGTTTGGAGTTTTTGGTGACGCCCCTGTCTGTGTATGCTTTGATGCTGCGTCGAGCTCAAATGAAAAGAGCCCCAGCTTTAAGTCGTCACTGAGGGTGCGTGAAGAGCAAGAGGGTCGGATGAGGGGGAGGGGTAGAGAGAATTGGTGTGCCACAACAAAACAACGGCCCCGGGGCGCTCTGGGCGAACGGCGCCGCGGGAGGCAGGAATGCGAGGAGGGTATGTATGGGGAGAGAGAGAGCCCCTCTAAAATCAGTTTCTCTCTCCCCCCCCCATTCGACCCCTCCTGGCCTCGCCACTCATAAACCATCGGTCGCACAGCACAAAAGCGGAGGCCAGAAAAGCAAAGCCGAACAGCTAGAGAGCCACACGCATCTATAGTATTTCGACCGGGGGGATTAACGGGGGTCAAAGAAATAGGAGAGGAGAGAACGGAACAAGGAGGGAGTCAAGAATGGATGGCCGCCATTGCAGCTCACGATTGCAACTTGGAATGGTTCACATTTTCAGACGGCACTACATCAGTGGTACGCAGACTTTACGGGTCCATTTGATAAAACATTTTTTAAGTTTAACTAATGCCACATACCCGCAAGGAGATGTTAATAGTTTGTTCATATTGATAGGAATGCTCGCTAGATAGCGCTACGTAAAACATTTGGGAATTGCGTTGATAATATTCAATTAACGAAAAAACATAACAAGCATCCGGACACTCAGGAAGTTAAACGATGACGGCAGAGTTGGCAAAACTCATCGTTTAATCCCAGAGTGTCCTGGGGTTGTTCCTATGTTTTTTTTTCGTTTATAAGCTCAGATGACAACTATCATCTTATGTATGTTATGTATTTATTTTCTGCGGTACATAGTTGTATCGCAACGGTATATTATTTTAATATTCAATTAGCCACATCATCCCGAATTAAAAGCCATGTGTGTGTGTTAGGTGCCGTTAAGTAGTTTCAGACATCTTGTAACCCTGTGGATATAAACTTACCAATGTTTCTGCAATTTTAGTCCTGAGCTCTCTCTCTAACCCCATTCTTCTACTTTATGCATGGTCTACCTCTTTTTCGGCAGCCCTCAGCTTTATCCAGCATAATATCCTTTCCCATACTAGTAGATATCTGCCTGCATGCCATGGCTTTTTTAAATTATTATTTCCCATCACTCTAGTCTCAGCACTACAGTCGTTTCTGTGCCCCTCTATGCCAGGGGCACATTTTCACTAGTACCCCGGAGTTTGAATTGCCACCAATATATCCACCATATATTTTGCAATTGTATATTTTTAAACAATCTCGACAAACTATTTTGTGACCGGGTCTTATGCACGCACAAATGACTGGCGATTTATTCGTGAAAATCCGCTGTTCGAGCAGGGATTCAGGTTTCTATTGGTCGACTCGCACGCATATGAAAAAGGTACTCGCCATTGTAATCGGTCTCAGTGACCCAGTTGGAACTCACGACGACATTATTAGTAGGTAAATCGATAATCGGACGACACTCGTTAGTGCGAGTACATCTCCCATGTGTGGATGTAGGTGGCCATCAAAGGGCCCCCGACAATGAAGAGATGCGATTCGATTCGCTGGAGTTACCGCAGGGGGAATGTGGATAAAAAAGGGGGTTGTCGCAGCGGATATGAACGTGTCACACACGACAAGAACACACAAGACGTGAATAGCGACAACCAGCAGAAAAGATTCGCAAACGTCAACGCGTCCTCCAGGGATGGACGAAAATAACAGTAACGATACTACTCCAAGCAATCAATACATGTAGATACAGGTATGAATATATTTCCCAAACAAACTAACAAGTTTGTGAAAATGTCGTATTGCTACGACAACGACAAGAGGCGCATCCAAAAATCTCTATTAAGAGCACGATCCTGGAATCGAACCCAGTACCGAGCTGCGACGAACCGAGATACTGATGCGTTGACACGGCTTCCTTCTCCCCCGCGTTAGATGGTCAGGAACTATACGACTATCGATAGTTAATATATAATCGGCCATTTTTGGTTTCCTCGTCAAGTGAGGCCTACACGAAGACGTGATGAACTGAATGGGGATGTCTGTGGTGCACACACTGATGTCTCTAAAAAACGCCCCGTCCCAAAATAGCTAGGCACCACCTCAGTCCACCCCCTTCTGTTTTTCCTTGTAGGAGACGACGATGACGCAGACTGAGGATTCGGAGGAGCAGAGGAAGTAGTTAGTGTCGTCTTTTCTGTCCCTTTGAACAAATGGAGCTGTTGACGGAATTAACGAGAATGGAGTTGTGGTCCCCCGCGGTTGAACCCCTCCTTCACATCCCCCAGGGACCTACCGCCATCCCTGCACCCCCATCATCCTGGAACGCCACACATCTCCTACTAGGCTACTGCAAGAGCCAAAGCGACAACTGAAAGGCAGATAGATTACTAGCTTCGCTTAGGAGCTCGACACTTTTGACAGCCAAAAATGGGACATCTGTCAGCTCCAAACAAAGGTCGTGGCAAATTACCAAAGTTGCCCGGCAAATGCCCTCAAAGCCTGATTTAATACAACAAATATTTAAAACAGTTTGAATAAAAACCAACAAATTGGTGAATTGTTAGAAATAAAAATGCACAGCATGCATTGTTGTTTTGAATTTGGTTTGGCAATCTCACAACCCAAGAATATTTTGACCGTAGACTCAACGAAATTCAATAGACAATCATCTGGAATTCCCGGTTAAATTAAAATATAAAAATTAAGCCAACGAATTCAATAACTTATTTTAAGGCGCTGCCTGTAGTAGCCATCACCCGATTGATATGCCTTATTGTTAAAAAAGATAGATGTTAGCAAAACCCTCACAATGGACAACACATACCTCGTTTTCAAAAGGCAAACAATTAATAGCGCTTCTAAATTTGTGTTTTGTGCCCTGCCGAATAAACACGACACAACACAGCTGTTCCAGCGCGTTTGTATACAATCTGCCTTAGTTCAATTGAATCGCGCTAACGACAAATCACACATAGCCCGCGGAGAAAGACAATCCAGGCGGACACTGACACCCAAACCAGATCGGTGAGCCCACTTTATATTGGAGGTGCTTGATCGTCCCAGCAACCGAGCCAGTTCCGGCTTGCTTAGTTTTCAGATAAACTCGATTTACATGATTCATTCATTCTACACGTTTGCTCCATGGAAATGTCATTTTGTTTGGGTCTAATACATACAAAGGTTAAAATAAAAAGCGCTCAGGCTCTCTAGAATTTCTGGGGTTCTGGGTAAGTTACCGAACGCTCTCCGATGGCACTCTCGTTCACCGAAAATCATATTCGTACATTCACTGGACACCCGGATATGCGTGACACCAGACTCTCAAGCGAACGCCTATTAAGTCAGCTGGGCGCAGAAAACCCAGTGTGC
Source organism: Mycogona germanica (assembly GCA_034698785.1). NCBI lineage: Eukaryota > Metazoa > Arthropoda > Diplopoda > Chordeumatida > Chordeumatidae > Mycogona > Mycogona germanica. The sequence continues at coordinate 14,515 of JAQGBY010000368.1, read as the reverse complement.
TTACTGCATCAGTCGCTCTGTAAACGGACAGGGCTAACTTATCCCATTTCTCCCACAGTGTCAGGATGAACTAAAAACCGTAAGCAAACTCGGCCATCATGCATCAGGGTGCGTGAAAGGTTGTGGTGAGTCGGACTAGCGGGGAACGAAACGAAGGATAATTGGGGGAAAAGAGGGGGAATGAATGGGGGAAATGTCATGAGCGTGAAGGCAGGGGGAGGGGTAAAGTCATCGTGTATCTCACGCTCGTTCCGAACGGTGAAATATCAGTGCAGATCACCGCAGGGGGCACTGGCAAGCACATACATGTTTGGCATCGGTTTATCATTGGCGCCTACACACATGATCACAGGAGAGATCAGCAGGGGAGCAGGATGGAGTTAGGAGGGGGGTATAGAAACTCCAAGAAGCTCTGTCAGTGCACGAGGAAGGCAACCCGAGACGGAAGACCCCAACAACAAGCAAAATGAAATAAACATTAAATTGGTGAGTGGTGAAGCCATATGTAGCCGATTAAGTTTATTATCGTCATTCCGACGAAACAAAATATTGCAAAACCGACTCTTAATGCTTTTCGGTCAGAAAAACGCGAGAAACCTAAATGTTTGGTCAACATAGGACCATGCACAATAGAGTGCATATATATATACGTGCGGCGTTTGTTATCAATAAAAAGGAATATCGAGCGACAACGAAACACATCAATCGCGTCATATCCGGCTAAATACATTACAAAGGACTAGGTCAGACAGACGTCATAAAACCAGATCCATCAACAGTCCTCACCAGTCATGGCCCTCCATCCAAGTGGGATGGGCGATATACAATAGCAAAATGTTCGCTACTTTCGCTATTAAAAAATATATATATTGACTGACACATAATGCGAAGAAAACTATGTTCGATGTCGTGAATCTTTGCAGTAGAAAGTGACACTATCACATTGGGGAATGTCTTAACACGTTCACAAAACTATCTACTCTCTGCTTTCGCAGATGCTGTATCACATTATTTCTAACTTATTTTTCTTTTTGGAAGCGGTGGAGTATGAATTTTCGGCAAACATTCTTTATTTTAAAAAAAACAAAAACGTTGTTTTCAGTACAGTTTGCGAAAATGTTATTACTACCTTTTTGGGCCATAGGCGCCGGTCCATTACGATATGACCTTAAATCCGCAATGTGTGTTGTCGTTACGATCTGTTAGCCGGACACCGGACACAGTGTAAAGATACTATCGACATTGAAAAAGCAAATCGGAAAGTCTTCAAACAAACACGGATGACCACATACGGACTTATCAGATTACTTATTTTTGTGACTCCCTCTGATGGAGACCAATACCAGGTCAACCTGTGACAAGGAAGGGAAACAAACCCAGTCTACTAAAGATCAAATCACCTTCGCAGGATTAACGTGTATCTTACTGTATGATATTATTCTACTATGTTTATTAATAGCAATAACTTATTCGTAATCAATGATTTAGCATTTTAGTAAAACTGCAACCTGGTATATACATACAGAACTATCGATAGTGGCTTAATTTAGTTTTAATTTGAAATATCGCCCATCCCTATACCGCCAGGCACAAATATCTCCAACCCCCCTTCCTTCCCCGGTTTCACGTTATCGATTCGACGCCATTTTCACGCACATGCTGCGGCTGCGCCTGGCGCCGCCCATCCAAACGGCCTACATCTGCACACGTCCAAAATCGATATTATGGAATATGGATCGGAGACCTGCAGCTATAGTCGCGAAAGCCGGGCTACACGCTGCGACGCAAGTCATCTCGAGTTAGTACACCACGCCACCCCCAAATGTTTCAATCTCTGAATTTTTGACGCGGCCCGCTGACACTGACATGGACGGGTAACGTGAAGAGCCACCGCAAACGGTCACCGCAACTACATTCCGCAAGAGAAGTCGTTCGCACATTTTCTATTTTTTAAAAAGGTCTATAAACGACTGGTTCACATGTCAGTGGAGGTAACTGACAAAGAGTTACAAAACGTCACTCAAGCCAAACGCTCTGTAGACACACTAAGATGCGAATTGGCAGTATCGTATTAGAATGGACGATAGGAATTCGAAACTGATAGGAAAATGTCATTCTTCATTCCATATCTGAACTCTTTCCAATAGGTAGTGTGAAAATAAGTACGAGTAATTAGATGAATTGAAAAACGTGGAAACTAATCCCAAGTTTACTTCATTTTACAGTAGGTCAAGGGCTTCTTAAAATAACATTGAAAATATTGTTTCTGGCGTGGTTAATTTAATTTTAACGATTTCTGAAAGAAGTCTTAACAATAAAATAATAGTGAAAGAAAGATCTTGGAACGTGGGCTGCAACAACAAAATGTAAAATGACGACGGCATGATTTTACAGTGTGCCTATTTAATGAAGTGATTTAATAGCACTGCGATCATGGGCACATTTAATAAGATGGAGAACGGCGTAAAACAACTTACGAAAATGCATTTCAGTGGCGCGAGACTCTTTCATGCGAGGATCGGAAGCTGCACGGGGTGACCGGAAGTGGTGGGGTGCGGTTGAAGTCGGCGATATCCGGCACGCGACTGGCAGCCAGTCTTGCACAGCTGACCTACAGTCGAGCGCCTACTCATGTACTCCGCATGTATATGCCACACACCAGATAATTATAGTCATGTGGCTCACGTCCTGTCCAAATTAATGTCGACTCGTCTCCTCACTAATTGGAAAGCTAATTCCTGACAAACAAGATAATTTTCGTTCCATACGAACAGCTGACCAATAATAAACCGGTATATTGCACGAAAGTAAACAAAGTCGCCGATTTAATGAGGAGGTTGTCACTGGATAAAAACTATTCTAAACTGGAAGAATTTATATTGCACCAAGAGAGCTAATTTATACATTGTTAATTAATGAAACAACACTATGGAACACCAAGCAACGAAATTCTCAGAATCTCTGAGTTTCTTAAAAATTAAGTTTCACCGTTCAGTGTTTCTGGATTCAAATTAGTTGGTATTAAAGTTGTATTTACAAACTGTTTCTCCCGTGACAAAAAATTGACTATGTACTAAATTTGGCACTTTAGAATAATTCCAAAGATAAAATCAAATACTGACCTAAAACTGACATGATAAAAAAAACATGTGTTCTTTCTTCAGACGATGGTGTCACACGTACATTGTTCCTAAAGAATTTGTAGACAGCACACAATTCTAACCGAGATTAACACATTATGGGCCAATAAAAGCAGTATTAAAACGAAAGAAAGATAGCATCCGTCCAAAATTGTTAATGAAACCTGACGTCATAATAGCCTAAATGAGTCTCAAGTCAAGAGCCTGTTAGGATAGGACAACCACACCTTTGTCCTTAACTGGTCGTTCGACCCCCACCATAGGCCCCACCTGGGGCTGCTTGTGGGTATATATTGTAATTGTAATAAGAAAAATGTCTCAATATGGGTTCCTGGATGTCCTTGCCGATGGAATGCTGGCAGCTCGGGTCAAGCGAATGCCAGCCGGACCCGCTGCATGCGCGTCGTGCCGATGTGGTCATCGCGAGGCGAGGTGGCCTCGGCCGCCACTTCCACATCTCGACTGGTCAGCCTTCGCGCGCGAGTTTGACCACTACAGTGGACAGCGGGCGATTCGCGCGCGCACCCACACGAACGAGTACACACAAGTATCATGGCGAAGGGCATAATGCGTGCCGCCAATTAAATGCGCCATGTCATGTGTGCTGGTCATTTCGACGAGCGGACAGACGGGTGGACACTGAAAATGACCACCAGCATTCACACGTCAGCATGGATGACCGCCAAAACGGCGGAGAGCGAACGAGCGAACGAACCGCAAACAAATGACTTCGTAGGAAGCCTTGCCCCAACAGAGCTGTATATGGGATTAGTGCTATACGTGCTATTATAGTACGAGCCCACAAATGTCATGGCACTGACTTCTCAGGCGTTTGTATCACCCCAAATCAAAATAACAACTGCTCCTATTAAGATCTTGTTATCCCTTTTCATTTGAAATCGTTTTTCTAATTCGAAATTGCTATATTTTTCGAGGTTCGAGGTCGACTTGCTAAAATGCTGGTAATCATATCATATGCTCAAGAATCTTGGAAAGCGTTGCCAGATTTAGTTTTTTTCACAATCTTAAAATTGAGGTGTTACTATTTCTTAGAGAAAGCAATGCAGACTCCAGAGTTTAAAAAAGAACTTCGCAAGCAAACATCAGATTGATAAAACCGAAAAATTAAAATATTGAAACGAGAACATGAACGATTAGCCATTACAAATTCTCGAAAAGCAATCTCATATTGGGTCAAACCACCTGCATACCAATTAAACTCCGTACATTATATCAAAATAGGCGAGCGCAGGTAGATACAAGAATGTTAAACAATGAAGGAACACCAATGACAATGAATATATAAACAATTCAGTGTCTGAATCGTGCTGGACTGGCCGTTTCTTTTCATCAATTGACCCATGCGGTGTGTGACTGAGAATTGGACAAAACTACTTCCCACCGCATACAACACGGCCGTCCCCAAGCTAAAAATAGATTTTATCACCAGATTGCTTTTTTTCTCGAAGACCCCCGCTGCATCAAGCGTGCACCGGCCCATCACTGAACAACCCTCACCACCACTCCAAACCCAACAAGTCATCGCCAATACAGGTCTAGTATCTTCCACAGCTGTTGAACGGCTGCTCAAAATACAACTTCTCCTGAGACCCTCAGTGTGCAAATTGGTACACCCGCCGCGCCTATGCGTCCAACACTGCGATTTTCTCATACCAATTCGTTTGGCTGCATGCTAGACGAAGAACCTGCTATTTGGAATTTTTTGCAAGTAAGAAATTGCGCAAGTTTTATTTCTTAGACTAGTTTTCAACAAAATGATTTATTTTTATTTTTTGTATTTTCTGTCTTGCGTGTCCATACCATAAACATTTGCAGCGCCAAATGCAGTTTAGGCGGTCGAAGTTTAAGGAATCTACAATTCGAAGTCACATTCTCTAAAGGCAGCGATACATATTCTGTAATTTCATTGTATATTTTTGAGCACTAGGAGACTAAATCAATGAAAAATGTGGTCTCAGAAGGTTACAACGCCGCCCCAAAACGTACACAAACGTCATGCGAACAAATGTAAACTATCGACTCAATGACTCAATCGTTGCCATGAACCAAACGCGTAAGAGGATTAGAGGATTAGCAACAAAGCCGCACAATGTGTGATAATATTCATTGAAAAGCAAACCAACCGAATCGATTGAATTTAAAAAAATACACTTCAACATTTAAAAAATAATTCTGAACAATTAATAATTTCCCACACACACATTCAAAGTTCACACAAAAAGGTAAATTGACAGATTGGCTATTCCCCGCATGTACATTCTTGGACATGTTAACAGTAAAGATTCTTGTAAGACTAACATTCGCATGTTGAAAATCAAAACTAGCCAACAATTATTTTAAAACCCCAGTCAACTTATTCCCTCTTAAGCAAAACCGGTACCGCAGTCAAAAATCCAGATTAATTCCATAATTTCGGCCAGCATAACGTCACAAGTTCCAGACTGAAACGTCCAAAGGGTACAGCCTTGTTTTTTAAAATATTCCACACGAGTGATAATTTGTGGTGGAGATACTGGTATGGCTTTCAGCTTTCTCATGCACAATGTTAGCATTTGTAATAGAGGACTCGCTCTAATGAATTCTATTTGGGCAGGAAATACGAATGCATTTAAAGAGTACTGTCGAGCGCGCATCTTGGGCAAAATGATAGGTTCTTTCAGCGAGTGTCCTTGACTCATGCATTACATATGTGGGCGCAGGTAAGAAAAGGCAATTCAGAGGCGTCGAGTTGTAGAGAGGATAGCGTATTTTCCTCGTGGTCCGCGATCGTGGTTTCGATTCCGGCCGACACCTTCGGAATTTATCGGACGAGAGAAATTCCTACGCACGCCTTCCTTCGGAATGGAAGTAAAGCCGTGGGACCAGTGCCTGTACGAGTTCAGGAACACGTTAAAGATCCCTACCTAGGTAGCTTATACTAAGCCTGGGCTAGGCAAAATTACCAGGTCGCCTCCTGGAGGGGTTTTAGTGCGAACACGCTGGTACAACTGGTACAACAAATAACTCGAGAAAGAACAGGTAGAAGAATCCATTTGATCAAGTTGGTCCCCGTCAAATCGATCGTCCCATGACAACAGCCAATACCCACAACAACCTTGTCGGCGTCCTAACCTTGATCGACCCCCCCACCACCACCACCCACCGTACCACCATCACAACTCACCTCCCCTTATCTCGAAGGCTGCCCATATTGTTTTGGAATGCGACAGAAGTTTTCAAACCAGCGGATCGCAAAACTTTTAACACTTTGTTTTTCTGGGCTCGGCCTCGCTGACTGCCTGTAGGGTTTCACTTAAGACAAGGCAATATATCCAGCAGTCTTGGTATATCGTCTTAAGATTTTTTTCAAAAGGTCCCGACAATTTCTTTTCTGGACAAAGTGATAGTCGATCGCGCGCGCTTGCCTCTGGTCGACAGTCTCGAGCAAGAAATCATTTTGAACAGTTCAAAAAAAAATTTATATTCTTAAAAGATAAATTTAAGACAGACAATTAAATTTCAGTTTAAATCTACGAACTGTCCACCAGACATGCCGACCGTCTCATCAATCTATACGCGTTCGCAAGACCAAAATCGAGGCACAGTGAATCTATTTTCCCCTCATGTTCAAGATAAATCTGCCAGGCCTCGAAACAACCTTAATAAATGGTTGTTTAAGAAGGCTTATCAGCTTTCAAGCCTCAAAGCCACCAAGAAGCTACCTGATAATTTTGCCTAGACTAGGTTTCACCGTTTGATCTAGGTAGGGATATTTAAGGTGCCACGATATCGTACAGGCACTGGTCACGATTTACTTACATTCAGTAAGAAGACGTACGTAGGAATTTCTCTCGCTCGAAAAATTCTGAAGGTGTCGGCCGTGATCGAACCCGCAATAGGGCATAGAAGGCAAGCACGCTAACCACTACGCCACTGGACACCTGAAACAGTCTTGTCGCCTAAATCCCGTCACCGTCATCGACTAAGTGGGTCTGCATTTCGTCTCGACTGCCCAAGCAAGCCGAGACAGACAGAATCTCGCCTTGAGTGAAGCACTTGTGACATTCTTACAATTAGTGGAGCGGGACATCGACCAAAAAATCGTTTCGAAGTCGCTTTCAATTAAACACCATTAGCCGCCAATCCCAGATAGGCCAACACTGCACCTAAACACTCGCGAACAGCTGTTACATTGCAGCTAACACGTTTGTTTTCCCATACGAACTACAGCAATCGTACCGCCATGTGCAAACTCTCGCGTTTGTCCTTCCCCTAATTTCCCCCCGAAATAATGCGATAACCTCCCTTGTTTATCGCATTATTTCGACCATTCCTGTATATGTTGCACAAGTGTTTCACCGCGCAGATGGTCATTGTGCCCACCCCCATTCTCATCCTCCGATCCCCAATGTCAAAGCCATTTGACGCTAATGGGTGAAACAAAATATTAGATTAGTATTCGCCGAAAAATGCTCGGAAAATTGAAAGAATATATCTTAAAAGCTCGCAAAGTGCAGGGCACAGTAGGAAAGCATCTCGTCAATTTGTAGGTTGTGGTGAAAATAGACAATACATGTTGTAGAGTGTAGGGTGGCGTAAGCATTCCCCCCCCCCTCAATCAACTGTAGTCAACCGCGCTACAGGCGTTATGTACTCCTCTTGGTGCTTAGGCACAATGCGAGGGGAACGCCCAAAGTACCCTGGGATCGAAATTTTCGAGAGCCCGCGCCGGGAATCGAACCCGGGGCCGCCGAACAAGTCAGTCTCAATACCGACTGGGCTACGACGAGACGGAACATTAAGGCTAATGGCTCAACGAGTACCCGGCAAAATGCAATATCGGTCAATCCACACTTTCCTTAAAATGTGGATTCTGGATTTATCCTTAAGATATATTATTGAATGTAATCCAGACGTTCTTCTTATATATATTATAGAAAAAAGTGTTTTTGAAGTTAAAGAAAATAATTTGGAGAACAAGGCTCTGCGGACAAAACATTGAGTTTTGCGATGTGAGGGACATTGGAATAGTGATTTTTTAAAAGGGGCAATATCCCAGTCACCCTCTATCATTAACGGATGGGGGGACCCGGTTACCCCCAAGCATGGACGAATCCATCAGCTCTGAACTTGGAACACGATGAAGCATTTGAATTCACTTTTTTCCGTTACTAATTATTACCATTTATTGGCTCCATGGTAATGCCAATTATTGTGACAAGTGAAGCAAAAAAAAAATGTGAAATTTTTTATCGTGTAAACAGCTCGTAACTGGAGCGACGACTTGAACCTTATGGAGCAGCAGGAAGGGAGATGGACGAGAGTGGCTGAGCGTTGCTTTAGTCGACCCGACATGTTCTGTTTCGTATTATTATTTTTTTTCCTGCTGGCGATTGACTGGCTCTTGGTGAGCGGTCTAATACACCAGGCGGTTATCCGAACTGGTTTTGCTGAGTGAGGGGGAATAGAGCGAAAAAGTTTTCCAAGATTTCGCCCGACGATTAACGCGAAGCGAGTGATGATGGTAAAAAAGTTTCGGAGTGTCAGGCCGGTTCCCAAATAAACTTGGCACGGGAGGCAACAACTAACCCCTCACCCCACCTCTCCACACTCACGCCAGCCCACCTTGCCTGGCCTTTTACAGTATAAACGAAGCAGTTCTGTGTATAACCGGTTTTGGCTTCCGCTAAATGCTAAGGCAAATTATCGATTGCTGTCGCATGCGACGCATTCAATTGGCCTACGTTCAAATTCACCGGCGCGCTCATGCCTGGGCGTAGTCTTGCCCGCGATTTCTAATTTCTGGGAACATTTGCCAACATTCGAACTTCCAAGGCTGACCGGACATCAATTCTGCCGCAGCACAAACAAATTGACACTTCACCAGCAAGAGTATTTGTGGTATGTTTGCTGAGCTTGACGGACGTGGCGAACACGTTCTGGATAAGAGTATCTAATAATAAAAATTAATTTAATTGACCAGCGCTAAAAGTATGGTCGCCTCGACAGTGTAGAGCGGTGCACGTTTCGTCATTTGACAGGTGATGTCTGGTAAATGTTCCAGAAAAGAACCAAATTTATTTTCTAGAATATCACAATAACGCCAGAGTTCCTGGGGGTCCATTTTGGACTCGATCTTCCTCAGTGGAGTTTATCTTCCTCAAGTTGTGATTGGCTAATAACGTTACCGTCACGTGATCCAAATCAGCCAATCACAGCTTGAGGAAGATAAACTCCACTGAGGAACCCCTTGGTCTAATCCGGAGTTGGCCACTCGGTTCCTCTATCGTTCATCAACCCAGCCATCAACTTAAACCAGGGGAAACTAACACACCGTCGAATTCTATTCTGTTGAAAGAAATGGTTATATAAGATTGGGGGGGGGGGGTAAACAAGCAAATGTAAGAGCAAAAAGGCTGACGTGTATAGCGAGCGATCTTTGGAACTTACTTCTAGAATGAATGACTGATTGATTTGAACTTTTTATACACGTACGAGCATTTGGCCTAACTAGACTATCTTACTAAGTATCAACAAGTTTGTGGGTCTAAAAATGAAGAAATGCGATGAATGCGAACACAATTGTTTTCAATTTTGTAAAAAAACTAAAAGAATGTAGTGGGCGCGGAAAACATTTATGCGATCTGGAGAGAACGTCGGTGAGTTGAAAAACGGCAACGACCGATGCACCCACCACCCCTGAGTTTATTTTTTTGTTGCCTCAAGCCGGTACGGAGCAGCACCACTAGGCACAACGTGTCCGGCAACACGTATGTTAAGCGGGTCAACAGCAAAGTCACGTCCCAAATGGCGTGTCCGGCACGCGCCCACTCCTGCCATGGCCACCAGACTCCAGAGCATCCCATCAGAATATAAGTATATAAGAGACTAAGTCGTACTTCAAATACAATAAATGAAATATTCATAATAAATTTATAATGAAATAGGGGTTGTCTCCGGGACATCACCGGACGAAAAAAGACGACCAGAGTCGGCGAGAAACTCTCAAATAAAATAATAGAAAACACTCTATTATTCGATAAGGATAACTAACTGAGCACCACTGCAAGTAGACAACCCCCTATTTCATTATGAATTTATTATGAATATTTTATTTTATCCCATCAGAAGTTGGGGAAGGGAGGGGTCAGACTCATCGGCCGATTACCATACCACTATGTCCCTCAAAATGTAATGGCATGCTCGAAAAAAGTAATAAAATAATAAAAATAAACTCAACTATTAATCGGTATATATTTAGATTATTTAACGGTTTATTTTATTTGCCTCAGCCAAAGTGACCATTTGAAAGTTTAAATAAACTGAACCCCAGAAAAAAATGAAGGAATTCCCGCAACGCTCCGCTATTAGTGATTGCCTGTTCACGGGGCAGCATTTCGTTTGCACATTTGTTCGCTGTGGATTCGGCTGGCACTGTGACGTCAAAACTGAGCATTTTTCCACACGAATGCTAGAATTTATGAATGAATTTCCGGAATGTTTGTATGTATAAACACAAATTTGCATAAGAAAGGGGGCTCACCATAAGAGTGTTCATTACAATTTGAAAACCACAGTTGCATGGAAGGACGTCGCTAGTAGCCGCATCAAATCGATCGGTTCCTGAGAAATCGTTTCCAGCAAAGATTGGCAGACCGAAAACAAAAATAAAACAACACTCCTCCCTCCCCCTTGCCACTTTGCCCCTCGAAAGGCGAACGACGTCATTCAAAGCACCGTATGACTGACGTACAACCGGTGTAAACTGTACATGTACGCAATGGAAGGCAGAAGTGCAACACACTTTTAGGTGAGAGGAAAGAAACTGCTTTTTAAAATTCACCTCTCATGCGAAGGATTTCTTGAGTGTATAAGGAATTTACAAGGACAAGTTTATTTAAATGTGTATCAAGCAGATGTTTTTCGTAGTTATACTCCGTGGGTTTTAGGTATTGCTGAAAATCAAACATCAGTTTAGGAAATATCAAATATAGCAAATGTCCCACCCCAAATTATTTGGTATTGGTTAACTACACCTGCGATAACAGTACGACTCGCCGCCGCTCAGTTGGTTAAAGACAGTCTTGTAATGCGACTGCACGTTGCAATCAATAATCATGCGCTGCCCTTTTCATCGATTTCTTAACGCGTCATATTCGCACAGTTCGGACAAGTTTTCCTGGTTTCAGAAAGCCTACGTTTATTGTATCGAGCGGCTCTCGCAATGTCTTCACTAGAAAATGAATGCGAGTCGAGAGAGAGGGGGCCCAGATTCGATTGGCGAGAAGATATCTAGAAGAGAGAGGCGGGTCCACCAAAGTGACAGCCGTATATGAAATCACTGAATGCCGGACGATTCGGCGAATCGTAACAACGATATATTGTCGACCGCCGCCGGTGCAGCTACATAAAGTTGAGGCCTCCCCCCCCCCCCCGAACACTCCCATGTTGCGCGAACTCTTTGTCTGGGTTGTCAGCCGTCCGACTGCTCCCCGTGGGCATGCGCAGTAGAGCGTGTCGGTACCAAACCGAGTGTAGCCGAGCAACCCAACCGACCTACCACTAACATGGACCACAGCATGGGCACCCAAGAACCACAAAAGTACTCTTTCCGCGCAAAGAAACATAGGTTAGACGATCGGCCATGCAGGTCTTTCGAAAACTTGTCCCGCCTGTTCTCTCCGAACTTGGGTCATTCGATGATCGAAACGGCATCGGCCGATCTTTTGCAATCGATACCGATTACCGATACCGATAGTAGACAGTTTTCGAAGAACACACACTTCCGGCCTTTACTTATACATTTGATGACGTTGGAAAAACCGTCACCAAAATTTTAGTCTCGGAGACTGATCCACGCTGTCACGATCAAGGCTCCACAATCTTTTGCTTTTACACTTCTTCTGTATGTTGCGATGCAGCGCTTCATTCACACGTCACTGTAAAGCGTCATTTAAACCGGAGGGTTTTGGTCGCATGCGAGGGCTCTTCTCCGGTCGCGTAAACTACTCGAATTTAAATTCCCCCCCGTGAACCACGCGAAATAAAAAATTAAAAATTCGCGTAGGTCACGCGACCGGAGAAGATCGCCTCGCATGCGATTAAGATTCTTCTGTTTAAATGACCCATTATACTCGTTCCAACAAATATTGCAGTTCTTCGGTTCAGAGCGCTGTGATCTGCGCGCTCAGCGAAACCATCAGTATAGGGTTATTTCTATTTATAAATGGAGAGTTTCGATCCTAAAACCTAGGAGCTGCGATATTTTGGTTTACTTTGGTTTGGTTTTTTTGGAAAGCTACATGGAGCTTTTCGGTTAATACGAAAGATCGCGGTATTTTCTCAGGTTGATCGAGCTTGAATGATCGGTAGAAAGTGGTGGTTAGTTGGTGCATGCTGGGGAGAGAAAATCATTTAAAAATTTGACTTTCGGTGGAAGGTGGAAGATAATGAGAAAGAAAGGTTTGTATACAAGTAGGGTGGGACGGAGGTCAAGCTGTGTTCATTGGAGCAAGCAGAGAACCCCCGGAGAACCTGTCCACAGCTGCTTCGCTGGGCGACTAGGCCTAGCCGAAAAGCAAGAGATTTGTTTGGAAACTTTTGTTGCGACTTCTCTAATAAATTGTAGCGCGACATAAGCGGAAATGGGGGCCGCAGATACACACAAGTCAGCGCGCGGATGACTGAGGAGCGAGCGTGTAATTATTTACGGTAGCTCCGCACAATGTGATCGCCACACACACACACTCTTGGAAGTGACCGACGCGACCTACACTTGCACCCGGGCACGACTGACAAGGGTGGGTGGCCGTAAATAGTGCATGTGACGATCGCAGAAACCGACACAAAGCATTGACAGGGTGCGTTGGCCCAAACAGAACCTCTCATCTCTATAAAAATTCATTTGAAGCGTTTGTTTTTGGTCTTTATTGCACCCGTTACTGCTAAGAAAAAACAAGATCATTCCGACCGAACTCGGATGCAACCGGTCATGATCGTGGTCACGAATGGCCTCAGGCCACCTGGAACTGGCGGCAGCTAAAATGAGTGAAAGCCGAACGACCACATTATGCATCCCGACTGCACGGTTGGCCAAGCCAGTCCCCGGAAATCATAAAAGCCGGTTCGACTCTGCACACGTGAGACCTTAATCGAGACCCTACAGCTGTATACGTACCGCTCGAATGCGCAACGACCGGGAGAAGAGACGGGAACTAACTCTGAAGACGGCATCCATGACTACAGAAGATCGACGCCGACAAAATTTCACCACCAAAATTATTTGAGAAACAAGATGGCAATATTATAGCCAAAGAACGAACGACCTTCACAATCGAAAAACACAAATTATTTCTCCAGCTCACTAACATGTGCATTTTAGACAACCAATCTTTGTTGGCCAGTCACTTTCTTCTTCTCCAAAAAGTCTACAGTTTTTTCTTCTTCAAAAAGTCGAACCGACTCGAAGTCCATTAAAAAAGACATAATTTGATTCTGATAATTATAACTTCCAGTTAAATAAATTTGTTCTAACCGTTCGAAGTCACTTCAAAACGTTGGCCTTTCGTCTATAGAGTGGTAAATCCAGCAGTATATTTTGTCAATGACGTGCCGCCAACATTTGGACCAGCTGTTCGAACAGTGAAGTCATGTGACGCTATACACGTCTAACTCTTCCATTGAACCTTGTACGTCATTTATCTTGTCAGGGTTCGTAGCTTCGTCTGCAAAATGACAGACCGAAAATGTCACATTTATTTATTACAACAGAAAAATCCATGGCAGAAATTCAAAAGTTCTTCCAGTTTGCCCCAGACACCGCCGTTAGTCTTGAAGGCCTTCGACGCTGTTGATTGTGGCCTCGTCGACGCTGTTACCAGGGGCTTTTCACCAAACACGATCGAATCGGTCGATGAGAGAAGACTGTGTGTGCAAGTGAACGCACACGAAGTGATAAAGTTCACGTTTTCTGCTTATAAGATCCAAATGACCGGGCTGTCATCATGTCAGACCTAAAACAATTTGCGACAGGTCATTTGATAAATGGGTGCTGGTGAAGGGTTGTGGGAGAAGAGGAGGAGCTAGAGCGAAAAGTGGAGGGAGGCGGATTTTTTTTAAAATTCACTGTAGTGTAATATCACTACAGGATTTACTGTACCCCTCTTGGTGCTTAGGCACTAGGTGAGGTGGCATATTTTCACCAGTACCCCGGGATCGAAATAATCGAGAGGCCGCGCCGGGAATCGAACCCGGAACTGCCGAGCCACAGTCAGTAGCAATACCAACTGGGCTACGACCAGTCGTACAATGATGAATTGAAGATGTGGACCGTTTATCGAAATATAAACAAACGAATGCCGGCCTTCGTGGCCAAC
>JAQGBY010000367.1:0-47495 GCA_034698785.1 Mycogona germanica | reverse complement strand
ACATAAATATTATAACATTGTTCTGTATTCCATGGTATTTAAGCCTAATATATCACATTGTCATTTTGAGAGCGCACGGTTAGTGCTATTAAACTAAACTGGTCTTACCGCTCATAGTCGAGTCTGATTGCGTCCTTCAATCACCTTTCCATCATATACGAAATTCCTTTAATTCGTTAAAAACTAATTATCTTTTTTTGTTGCTGCTCGCATTTGTGCATGCCATTGTGGGACGTGAATTGGGCGAACCGTTGCAGTACCGGAAGTGACTTTTGCGCAGTGCGTGCGGGCTAGAATGCATTATGTATTCTATTTGAAGCAGGCCATGTGACTTTCCATCCTCCAGAGACCCCATGAATTCGAAATTAACCGATCGTGATGTAGCTTATATCTTTCGATATACGAGCTCGTATGCCTATGTACTCGTACATGATCACTGTTGGGAATGAGTAAATGATCACTGTTAGGGATTTTTTACTAGGTAGTTTTCGATAGCCCCTTTTCGTTCTACGTAATGATGTCACTCCTACCTACACTGCGCGTGTCTAAATGTTGATCGCTATTGAAAATTACAATCCAATCAATTCAGACTGGCTAGACAAGACATTAAGGATTATTGATCGAATTCAACGGGTCGATTCGTTAACTATAGGATATCTCGAAGCAATAATATTAAAAATAATTGATATATTTGTTAAAAAATAATATGAATAAATTAAAATGCATAAAGATGATTGGCATGATGATTTAGTTGCTAAAAAATTCTCTGAAAATGAAAATTTTGTAAAATTTCGTAATACCTTTAAAAAAAAACACGTAAAAGAAAACTTATTTGTTAAAAAAAAGTCGTTATTTAAGTTTAAAAATTATGATTCGTTGATTTATTTCTTTTTAAATCACAAGTTTTGACATCCTTTGATTACGTACTTCAAATCAGAATTATAGGCGATCAATCATTCTTGCGCAGTTTACGCTAGCCTGATTATTTCGCCATGGCGCACTGATGCGCTTCCGGTGCCAAAGGGGTGGGGGGATCTTTTGGTATTTCAATTAATATTACAATTACATGACGCACTTTCCCTCCATGATTTGCATTACATCTCGGACAAGCGCTTCAGTTCATTGATAATCAGCATTTATATCGGTCACCGAACCAATTTCTCCGTCAAACTCCGATGCCATCAGCCCACGAGTTTAGCATAACTTAATTCGCCTGTTCGCGTATGTCGTAAATGCATGAAATAAGGAGTTTGCTTAATTAAGTGAGCGTGTGATATCACTTTCTCAATGCCTCAATGCGTCTCAATGCTCAATGTTTTTTAATTGTATGCGATGAGACGGTCGTGTAGGGGGATGAGAAGGATGGTGATTATGGTCTCGGGAGGATGTTATACACAATGCAGCGTAAATTGTTTTTCGTTCTCCTTTTCCTGCGAAATTACAAACGCAATTTATCGTTTAGGAAATTGGATTTTGAATCGATACATCGTCCACATGCAGTCTTTATAGACAGCGCCGACTTGTGTGTGTGTGTGTGCAGTGCGGAGGCCACAACAAAAGCCAGCGCGGTTTTGCAGTTTGTTCTTTTGCTGAAAAGAGAAAAGGATTGTTCGAAACTTTTGCTGGAGACTTTGCGACGGGGATTGCCGTCTGGTGATAAAGGGGGTGAAGGTGGAGGTCGGAATATCGATTGTGGGACGCACCCAAAAGTCCCCAAGACTGAGCTTTGCTAAAACGATTGATGAAGTTTGTATCCACGCGATATTAGTCGCCGATGTTGCCGACACAGGGCAATCCTATACGGATTCGTGATGGGCGACTCTCCCTTTTGAGGAAGACGCCCGTGTGACTTTCATAAGAAAGTAGTTTAACGAGCGACGCGATCAATTTCGATACGACTCATCAGCAAACGGCGACTGGTCGAACTTCCCTCGCCCCATAATCATCCAATTAACGAATAGGCGGGAATCACCCGCGGATGAAGATGCGAAATAATGACTCAAATAATATATATTAAATCAGATTATTGGAATTTTAATTAGAATTTTTTTTAACCGTTATATGGAATTCGGACGTTGACACTGGATCAGGGAAGTAAACGACACAGTTTTTTAAATGTTATTTTAGAGACATTTAAGCGGATTAGAGCAAAATTTACTTCGGAAAAAGCTGTGCGCGTTTAAATACAGTTACTGAACTTTCAAACTTTTCCCCAAGACGTATGAATATTTGATACGAAATGGTTTCCGACGCTGGTATTCTTGACGCGGGAGGCGCTTCACATGTGGACTATGAGCCGAGGGAGAAAGAAAAGATGGACTAGCTTCGGTATTTTCGATTCCGTGTATCGTTAATATTTCAAAAGGTGTAATAGAAAACTGAAGCGTTCCCAGTTGTGATCCGACGTGGTTTGCGGGATGGCATGTACAGGAGTTTTGCACATGTCGTTGACGTTTGCAGCGACTATAGAGGGCGCTGTTGTCAGCTTTTTTGCCGCCGATATAGAATTTCATATTCTAATTTAGGCGTAGACTCTTTGTTTCGTTTGAGCAAATTTGAGTGGATACCTAGGAAATTGGATAAATATCGGGGCTGCTCGTTAAAAATTAAACGTGTTATCAATAGCTTGTGTCACATTTTTAATTTTCAAAATTATCACTAAAATCTCGTTTCCGATGTGACCGATTCCGATCGCGGGTCAATATTTCACTAGCGATTGTCTTAAAACTACAGGTTTTATTGTTCACGCAATAAGTTCGGCGTTTGCTAACGTTTTTTAATTTAAATTTTGATGTTTCTGAGACTGCAGAAAATTTGACCACCGCGCCATCTGGCGTCGCCTCACTGTATGAACGTCGTACCGGTTCATAGACATGCGCGTAATGCGGCAAATTTGTCTTATATTTTGAAATTGGTTTCTAGTGCGTGATTAAGGAGTGTCTGACCTCACTGTATATTAGCAGCGATATTTTTTCTCCCTAGGTGTGTTTCGTGAAAAGTAATGGCGCTTTCTTTGGCTGACTTATTTCGGAAATTCACGGCATCTCTACTGCAACGAAAACTTGTATACGAAAGCTAGTTTCGCCAACTTTCCCTTGGAGGTTGGTTATTGACCTCAGATCCTTCTTCATTAATAGAACTACAGGAAGTCCGCAATTTTATCGCGCCTGGAGTTCTCGATAAAAAAATGGGCGCTCAATACCAATCATTGATTTCGTTATTCTATTGAGACCTCTTCACGTTATCAGATGCCCTTCACACAGCAAATGCCGATGTCCACAATTTAGACTGAAGTGCGCTTCATCCACTGCAACGAAAACCGAATGTTTCAAGCTGCAAAAACTGACGACTGATGCATCCTTGCATCCTTTTGTTTTGGCAAAAATTGCGTAGCTAATGTCCTTTCAAGTTCTGCTGATGGTCCTTCCTGGTTGGTCTAGTGGTTGTCTTATTATTTTATTTTCTCTCGTGGCGTCGTTTTGAATTGAGTTAATCTCGCTTTATTCAGAATGTGCTTCTCTTTGTGCACCGGCGGTTGTTAAAAAATGACTAATTTCTCTATTGAAAACAAAATTGCGTTGCTATCTTTACTGTTATTGATGGGGGACCCATGGCTCTCCACCAGGCCTCCTATTGGACGATCCGCCACTCTCGCTGGTTGCAAGCTCCGCCTCCTTTATTATCTTAGAAGTCGGAACAGTCGAGTGTAGTTTGGCATCTTGACACGTGCTGACGTCAGCACTAAGATCTCGGGATTTAATCGTAAGTTACGTCTAGACGGAGGCGTGCGCCTTTGAAGAGAGCGAGCGATCTGTCTAGGTAGAATTCTGTACCATGGCAGATGCACGCACATTTATTTGTCTACTAGACGACTCCAAAAGTTTGCAAGGTTCACTAAAGGCTCTTTTGTGGGGTGTGGCACTGGGAATTTTAAAAAATAGCCGATAAAAACCGACGTATCCAACGATAGTAAATGTTCGATTAACTACGCTCGATAATCGTGTAAACAGACTGCCGAGTCAATATATTCGTCAACTAGTTGTCAATGGTTGCTAACCAATTCAAAAGTCCTCAGTCGAGATACATAGGCTCAATTTGTGTTTATACAAACTTGTTCAGCAATGCACAATTTACCGCCTTTTTGGGTCTAGTCATGTCATCGCTTTGCTCGCCAATTTCATACAGGATGGCATGAAATTATGCACTGCAATCGATCATGACATTCCATTGGTTACTATTATTGATTCTAGCGCCTCATTTAGACTCAAAAATAAACATTTCTCACGTTTAAAAAAGAGATTTCAGATTCAATAATGAGATAACATTTGTCGGATGTTCGCTGTTCTGCAATCTCTTGAAGTCGTCTACTGTACTCGTGCAGGCCTGCAGGCGTTTATAAAGGGATTTTCAGACTCTTGGGGAGTGTAAAAAAGGTTGCGGTCTCTCCGGCAGAAGCGAGAGCGCTCGCCTGCATTCGGCAAAATCGATTTTCCGCTACGCAAATTCAGCCCCGTGCCTTTAGGTTTTCCCCATTCTGCACGGGCTGTCTGCCGTCCGTAAAATGCCATATGGATTTTCAGGTGCGCATATAAATGAAGCAGATGTTTAGGGGAAAATGAACTCGTTATCTTAAATTTTTTGTATGTTCAAGGGGTAAACGCCGTGTTTCAGAGTTCAATTTTTATTTTCGAGGGTTAACTTAGCAGATGCTGGTTTTTGCGTTAGGCAGCAGTCGGAGAGACTGATATTTCTTGCATATATATATATGCAAGTTCGTGAGAGCGCTGTAAGAAATGACAGCCCTGGTACTGTTCCAATGACAGAGTGATTCAGCTCATTAAGTGTACTGGTTTGTTAATATGCGGGTTCGATTTTCTATTAAACTGTTCGTTGAGGCTGAAACTAACATGTGTCTCAACCATCTGGATAATTTCTCATTATTCTTAACGACGATATTGGCACTGGGCAATCCGGTGCGGATATTTGGGTGTGTATTGATGAGAGTTGTGTAGGACAAAAATAACGAGAACTCAATTACAAGGAGTACATAATTTCTATACGGATCCGTTGGAGCAGCTTGTGATCGGTGGTTTGTGAATATTTTTGTCGGTGGCGACGTTGTTGGATTTTTTGGCAATCCCGGTTGCGATTGCCGCCGGCTCAGGTTCACGTTTATTGAATCACGATGTTGGAACCTGCGATCTTGGTGTGGGCGTCTCGAGAATTTCGGTTTTACCGGATAGAGGATATCGGCGCTCTATCTCTTGCGTGCTTCGTTGGACGAGATAAAAGTTTCAATTAGCGAGTAAGTTTTTATCAAGCATTCGCAGCATAGAATTCGAAGAGTTTTGTGAATTTTTTTATAAACTTGTTCGAGCTTACGGGCACATGCTTTCATGCATACATGCATTAAGCAAATTAATAAATGACGGACATCATGAGTGATGAGTTTTACCAAATTAAGTGAACGGTTTGGATCCTTGCAACCTTTAATCGCATTAATTACATAAGCTCGTGACGAATTGAGCTGGATCCGCCCTGTGCTGAATATGGAAGAGAAATTTCCATTCTGACTGCATACGGGAGATCTATACGGACTCCCAAAAATAAATTATAAAATGTTCGCGCCGTTCACTTTGCGGGAACTAATCACAAAAAGGACCCGCATCGAATGTTTTTGCCGTGAAAAAAAAAGTATTCACTTGTTTTGCAAAGCTCTGCCTATCTTTGTATGCTGGTGAATTAATGGGTTAATTTTAACACATTGTGGACAATTTATGAGGATGCCACTCATTTGAGTTCCCCGAAAGGCGCAATCTAGCGAACAACTTTTGCAAGATTTGATTGTGTACTTGTTCGTCGATCAAGCATCGCCTGTTGTTCAATCAGCTTTATACCAATATCGTTTGAGAGTGTCGACCCGTATTTGAATTTAAATATATAATTTAACAATCCTTTGCGAACGTTTCGCCAGCTGCCTTAAAAAATATTCGGTCTTTGAGGCTCATGCGCAAAAACAACAATAACGTACTTGTATACTCGCAAAACAATGAGCACGAATAAAAGTGATGGGTTTACATCTCTGTTCGTACTTTTTTTCTATTTTCGCAACAATAAAAAATATTGTTTTGAGAGATGCTGTAACGGTACATTAAAGGATAATAGCTCGTTCATAACGCATTGCTGACAGGTATACAACCTGCCGATAGCTCGCGACCTATAGGAAAAAGACGTTTGAAGTTTACCGAGAGAGAAAGAGAATGACTCGTCTTTTGCTCGATACCTGTGACAAAAAAGAATGCCCGCTGTCTCTTTCGCCGTTTGACGTCATGTCTACCCTCCGAAAATCGGAAATCTTATTTTTTCACCTGTCACTTTTCATAGACGGGAAAACTGGCGTAACAGACGGCGACGTCTTCAAGTGAGACATTAAGATGTATTTTTCACATCAGCGATAATGTCTGCGACACGTCCTCGGAAATTGGTTCGTTGCAAATGTAGCACATAGGTTGGTAATTGAAAATGTATCCAATATTGTTGGACTCCTGCCCAACTTTCGATCGCCGCGCTCCTAGCGGCGAATGGGGATTGTACAGTATAGTTCGATTATTAGGAAATTTGGTACAATTGACCTGAACGTCTTCTGAAATGGCCATAATTTTGGTAGCTAGCAGCTGCCGCCGCGTCGCAAAAGTTTAAGAAGTCGTTTTGGACCATAATTTTTGATTTCTCGAAGAAATTTGATAAACTTATCTTCTTTCGTGAGAGTTCTTTTCACAGCTAATTGTAGCAGACGCGCTGTGTAATTACGTATTGCATCGGTAGAGCGCCCCACCCGCAAGGTGGGCAATTTGAAATTCGAGACTCGAATTTCAAAAGGGATTCTGTTATCCTTTTTATCACCAAATTTCATAATAATCGGACTATTTTTGGGCGGTTTATTAAAAACAATAAATGGTGTCCATAGTTTCAGGTTCACCCTGTAGATACCGATACTATGCGCTTCTAGCGGCGACGTGTGTGACCTACAGTCACCTGCCAAAATGTTTCCCACCTAGTGGTAAAGCGCAACGTCTATTCGTGTTATTTTTGCTTGTCGGACGAGGAATCCGTTCCAGCTGATCGATTAGATGCGACCACTCTCGACCTTCGATCTACATCTTACACTTTCTTTGGTTCGAGTTACGTGACATTTGGAAGATTTACGAATCGCCTTCCTCTTGGAAGTCCGACAACTTCCCGTTTCCCCCCTTGTGCAGACGTGACGTCAACGTCACAGCAACTGCTCGCCTTTGTTATTCCTCCTCGTTCTATATTTTTTCATGCGTAGGACGGTCGCGCCCCGCTTTCGCTTAGTCGAGCGTAAAAATGCAACAGAATCGCGCTCGACAGCCGATGCTTGGAACCAGGTATAGACGAACACGCGTAATAGGCGAGGGATGTTCTTCAGGTGATTCTATCTACCGAGACTGTCACGATCCCTAATTGGCGATGTACGGTGAACAGAAGATTGGCGAATCATGAATCTTCATAGGTTTGAAAAGATGATTATCCAGTTTTACTTCAAAAAATATAAATAAGCGACTATTTCATCTTCGAAACAGAATAGCAATCCTGATTCGCAGTCCATTCGAGTTAACTGGTCTTATGGCAGCCCACATGAGTCGTCATGTCCATCCATATTATACTCTGTATCATGTCTTCTGGTTCGAACCCACGACGCTCTCTTCTACTGGACCCTCAGGAAAAGACAACAGCACTACCGTCTAGAAATATTATTCTCGCGAACATAATTTGTGATAACGAGAGAGAGCGTTATTAATTTTTTTTTGGACATCCCTCGCGCGAACCCATCACTAATGTTTTTAGCGGTCGCCGGGCTTGAAGTAAAATTCGAGTGGGGAGGGAGGGGGTCGAGGAGGAGGGGAAGTGGCAGGGGAGATACGTCTCCCCACGTATATTTTCAGAGGGAAAGAGGAGAACCAAGCTTGCTGTACTGTGTGCTCCCGATCGAACGCGCTTCTGACAACAACGATTTGTGTTCGAAAATGGGCTTTTGATAGAGACGGAAGCCTCGAGAACCGGTATATACGTGCAACGGCTCCCTCCGGGTTGTTCTCTATACCCTGCTCGCTTTGCCTGCCTTGGCGGCGATGCTACTATTTTTTTCTACTCTCTTTCGTCTCTCGCTCCAGCCTTTCCTGGAGAACCAATCGGCTGTCACGTAGGTGTATATATTGTATATATACAGTGTACCATCTCCGTTCTGTGTTCAAGAACCGAGAGTGTTTGGGAGGGAGGGATTATTGGTGGACGAACGGTGCGCTATCAACTACGGTACAGGTTGATACGAGACGGCTATCAGTGATACAGTGTTGCCAAATGAGATTGGGATAATTCCAATTTATATTTTTTGCTGGTTTAAGATTTTTAAAATTAAAAAAAGTCAAGCATATTTTAAACTTTAAAAAACATATGAGTATTTACAATCATCACAAAATAGTTGTAGGCTCTCATTTTGTGTGATAGCATTGATCGCGCATCCATAATTAATTGAAATTTCAAAATACAGGTGACAAAATAAATGTAACGCGTTCAAATAATTTAATCATTCGATTTTAACCTGCAGTTTTTGTACTCGTATTTACCACGGTGGTGTGGATAAAGGATTGGATACGTTGTTTGCAGTCAAATATGGTATATTTATTTGTCCGATTATCAGGTTTCCATCTGTTAAATTTTGCCGACGTTATGCAGGTATGCCTATCCTTTGACTCGATGTTTTATTTGCGGAAATGATAATCCTTTAATTGTAATGCTAGTAGTAATACAATAAAAATAATTAATGGGTTCCCCTTCGGTACTTTCCATAACCTTACTTTTAGTTAATGGTAGTTTTTCTGCTGTCTGATTTACGCAGCGATGTCAGATTACAGAAGATAATTACGTTTCGCCGTCTTTAGAAAAACCGCCGACTTTTTCCACATTAGGATGCTTCTAATTTGTTTTCCTCTTTAATTAGTTTAGTGCAATTTCACTAAAACATTATTAATTGCTCCCTCTGTTGCTTCTAATGTGTTCGTTTTTAATTAAGCAGTCCTGTGTCGATGCGCACTTCTGAAACGGCAGAAACTGGCTTTCTCAACAGAATGCATTTTCTAGAAACGAAAAATCAGCTGACCTATTCAATTATTTAAAAATTGTAGAAATTATAAATTACACTCGAGACGAGACGGGTTAAGACGTACTCTCGCTTGTTCAGATGAGTTTCTGTCTCGTCTTGAAATGGTCGTGTCAGAGAGAGTGTTAGAATTAGTCACAAGACTTGCGAAATGGAGGCTTACAAGTACTGCTGCCCCCGTTTGACGGCAATCACTTTGTGCACGGCGGCCTAGCAGATTTTGCCATCCTATTGGGGGACTACTACAACGAGCGCATTGCGAAAACATGCATGATGCGGATGAACTTTTAAACGATTGTGACGCCACCAAACTACGAGAAAATGCATTAAACGATTTGGAATGGCTCCATTTTTTTTACACTGTCAACGTGGGAAAATAGTCATATTTCCATTCGGCAAATGGAACTAGAATATAAAAATCTCTCACTAGAGACGTGCCAATTTCAATACGGATCAGACAATCCTGTATTCGAAACGTCGACGATGGCGTTTTAAAGTTGTCAGATTAGGCGATATTTTTTTCGTGACGCGATAGGGATTTTTCTAGTGCCGCGCGAGGATATTTGCGTATTAGCGTCTGGCAACAGTGGTCCAGCATCCATCAAATCTCCGCCATCATCAAGATCACCGTTTACACGTTACGCTTATCCGCAGATATACCGTGCCACAGATCATAAAGCATCTAGTGTCTGTGTAGTGCATCACGGTGCGTCGCCTGTTTTAGGATTATTATCGGGGTTATCTTTGATCTTATCATTATCATTTGTTAATTAGATCAATTTAATTTTTATTGGTTTAGATTATTTTTTTAAATAAGGGCTATTCTGAAGTAAACACAGATACTATATTGTTGCATTTAAATGCAAATCTAAATTTGGATTTTTATTTTTACTTTCTTTATTTAAAAAAACTGACTTCATTCTTATTGTCTACCACATCATCCGGCGTTGTCAAAAATTTGTCCTTGGATTTTGGTGTTCTAAAAAACCGTTATTGTTTGCCGATAATCTTAAGTGGGACCAATTTTTTAAACAGACGCTAACCAGGGATTGCAGAAATATGGTAATTATTCTTTCCTTTTCTTTCGCTATTTTGGTTGGCGTGTACGTGTTGATTGGTTCGTTTTTCTCTGGTTGGGAAGGGGGGAGGCGAGCACCAGTTTTTGACCACTCAGAGTCCGTGTTCGTTTGACACCTCGCCCGACAGTGTGACGTCATCTCTTGGAGACGAGCCAATTAGGATCGTTGCCACCTTCTAGGCTCGGCTTTTTGTGGATTTTGAGACACAAAAGAACAAAAATTGACCGCGCCCACTGGACAAATGCATGTGTTGGAAGAATCTGCTCTCCTAAATCCGTCGGGTGTTTTTTCTTGTGATCTATTATAAAATATCGCAACTGGAAACAACTCTTTTCGCTTTGTACCGTTAAAACTACATTAAAAGGAGCCTTATTAATTATAATAATGCAAAAATATAGAATATAATTTTTAAAGTTAAACTTTCGAATCAGTTTTAGCGAAAAATTAGCAATTGAAAAAGAAAATCTTGTTTCTGGAATCGAACGCGGGCCTACTTTGCTACTGGACGTCATCTGAATTGACATATCAAAATTATTGACTGAACATTTTCCAACGAGACCTATTACTCGTTTATTCTTTTTCCAATGATGACCCCAAAATGTTTCAACAAACTGCATGTGTATGAAAATCGAGACAAGACCTCGCAACGTCAAATCTCGTTTCGACAATGACGATTTCGCTATAAAGTGGTTTCCACTCCAATCGCATGCATTTGGATGCGCAAATAACGTTTCAGTGAATGGATGCAGTACGAATGGAGGCACCCTTTGGGACACGTAGACGTTCGGGTTTTGGTTAATTCGATTTGTGCGCGATTGTCAGCCGTCGGGGTCGCGTTAAGTGTACACTGAGACCGGCCTAATTGGCGCGCCCGGTGTCGTCGCCATTCACGCTAATTGACATTAACGCGCCCCAGAGATGGCGTCGCGTTCTGAACGAACCGCGCCCATGTATAGCCGACTCCCTGGTGACGTTCCAAAGTCGTTTGCCGTGCGCACCCCAATTTCAATATGTGAGGTACATGTATGGAACTTGTGCAAATTTTGGGAAATGAAATTTCCTTAAATGAAAGTTCATGCATGCGTCGACACTGAATTTGTGCTACACGACCTGGTTAGGTGGTCTAAACCATCTCTAAATTTATATTTTGTAGCCAAGGAAACCTTAATAAGCGATCATTTTTATCTCCGTAATATACTCGTATTTAGTTAGGTCGTCTTCTGTACATCAGGGTAACAATTAAGCAATGGAAAATACAGTACAGACTCGGACATTTTAATTATACTGGTAGACCAATGAAAGGCTGTTTTTGAAATATAATTCTTATAATGGAACATTGGAAGCTGGTCCATTAACTGGAATTCTTTCATACATGTTGCGTAATTATTGCTCATTAATTGTTTTTCTTATCGGGTCATCTGCACTATATTTCTTAAAGTTTTGTCTTTGCCAATGAAATTTGTCTGTTAGATAGAAAACTCTCGAACAGCGAAACGCAAAACGATGATTTAAATTTTCACTGGGTCTAGTGCCGCATATTTCTAGGACAACGCCACTTATTTATGGTCTGGATGTTGGGCCGTTCGCGTGATATCGATATTTAAAGTTTGACGCTAAAGGCAGTCGTTCGCTATCCCGACTAGGCTGCAACGAATGGACGAGTTAATTATAATTCTTTAGAAAGGATCATTAACGTAGGTGTAGGGTCTCTGGAAGATGTGGGGAGATTGCGTGACCGATCAACTTGAATTGGCTTAATGGCCTCGAGCGAGAAATGTCGCCAAAAATGGCGACGCCCTCGGTCTCCATGTTCGCGGCCCTTATGTTTGCTAATAAAACGTGTGCAACGTGTTTGGGTCGTTTTAGTGGAACGACGACATGACTTGGGCGTTGGTTTGACTATTCGTAAAGAATGGGGGAGAGAGCAACGGTCACCTAGACTGCATGCGGCTCACTCTGTGGATTACACATAGTTTACCCGGTCTCTAGGAAATTTTTGTCTTTCGGCCAAATGTTACTGTCATCGCTTTTCATTATTCTTTCTGCCTGATATACATTAACCATGAATCACCACTGCATTCAGGTGCGAACAGGAGGATATCAGTTTTCCCTCACTGGTTATCGTTAAGTTGCGCAAAATCAACCCCACACTCAACTTCATATTTCGTCAATGTGGAACCTAATAGATTTTTTTAAAGTCTTGCATCGTTAAACCTGTCACTTTGAAAAATCTATTATTGTTTTTTAATATTTAAAAATCCATTTGAACTTTAATCTGACGTAAAACGAATTTGGTACTGGTAATTGAATGGCGAATAGGTTTCTATGTTTATACTCTTGTTTACGCTTGCTAGACTTCTCCGAGAAAGATAGACGGAATCGTCTTTACGCCTTCTGACGAAATCGAAGTTGGATTACGTTTTCTTCGACTCGTCGAACAAGCTAAATCCAACTGTCATTACGAAAAATATTCTTTTTGCTGCTTTTTTTTCCTATTCCGTTTATTGATTTTTATAGGCCACGGGGGTGGTTTCACAATTTCGTAATTTAACTTACTGCAATCTCTCCATCTAGGCCTTATACAGCCGTAAATGTCGACCATAATAATAATTCGCAAACATTTTTTATAACTTCTGCTCATCGTTACAGCTTGCGAAAGGATTTTTTTTTGGAGAAAAACGATATTACGAAAACTTTTTCAACCACTTAGTTTTTATGGCATCATAAGTCGTTCCTGGAATTGCCTAACAAGTCTATCGATATTTTCCGTTTGTAATGGAAAATCAATAATCCAAATCGTTCGATTAGTTTAGGTGGGATTGTCATTTTTATGGTTAATGTTTGTTTTGATCTATTGGCTGTTAACATTACTTGGCCTTGAATATATGTCTGATCGTTTATTTACCCAGTAAAGTCAGTGTTTTTGTCCCGAAGGGTTTTAAGTCGCTGATTAGTTCTTTAAATTTTATTGCGCTGGGTGTTTGTTATCTAAAATTAGTCGAGGTTATTTTTTCGTGAACGATTGATTGTTTCTAATTGTCCTTTGTGAAATCATATCTGTAACTGACGCTACAGCTAAGACGATGAACGATATAGCGTCAGATCCCACGGTTTTCTAGTTTAATTTTTTCATTATAAATAATAGTTATATTATTATATTAGAAAAGTTATCGCCACATCTTGTTCGTTTTTTTTTCGTCCGGTCTGTCCCGGACACAACTCCTATTTTTATTGCTAATCGTATTGTTTATGGAGAGCTTTGGTTTGCTTAGTACCAATTTCAGAAACCAAATATGGCAAAATTGGGGTGACTGTTTTTGGCTGTCGCCTTCCTTTTTTGACTTTTTACGAATGAATTCTACGAAACTTCCCCGGCGAGGCTGTTATAAAGAACTAAAAACACATTTCTCGTACGGTGTGTCTTGGCAGACAGTTTTTTGGAATAACCGAGAAACGACGAGAATTAATCAAGACTTCTCAAATGTAAAAATATTAGCTTGTTTTGGAGCGTGAAAGCGAACCCCGAACTGGATTGTTGATCGGGATTAACGACTACCACACTTGAAGTCCTATCTCTCTCAATATATATAAATGTATACCGTTCTAGTATATATTGCAACGTTTGCAACCAGCGTTTCCTATCGTCGTAAAAAGCAATAATTTCGCAGGTCGTAAATATGACATTATAAATAATGGTTGACGGTGGCAGGCAGCACTACTTTCCCTCTCATATTCCATCGCCAACTTCACTACCAACCGCTTCCCCCCCCCCTCCCTCCCTCCCCATTCCTTCTTTCATTCTCCCAGTCCCCCCTCCCACAATCTTTTCCCGCCCACATACGTGTTGTGCTTTATGGGCACCGACATCCTGCATTATTAACCTTGTTGTAATTGTAGATGTTTACCGTCAGGTGATTATTCTCGATATCGCCCGACGCTTCCCACTCGCTGTTTTCGCGCTCTTCCCCCCCCCCCCGCCCCCGACCTCACCACCCCTCTCCCCTACCGTTATATTCCGATAGGCAAGCGATAATGAGAAATTTTGCGAGGGGTCCGACACTTACTGTTAGAGATTTGTGCTAATGATCACACCAATCTTCACATATGTAGTTTCGGTTTCTGATTATTCAGACGTTTCATGTTCACGTAATCTAGAGATGCGTGTGGGTTTTTTGGGGGGGGGAAGGAAGTGGAGGAGTTATTTTTGTTTAAAATTAAAATAGTATTAATAATTAGGCCTCCATATTATGCATTGAAATAGCCAGTTAATATATCTGTATTGTTACTTGAAATGATTCCATACAACATTGGAAACATTGGACTACTCTGTATTTCAGTGTTCTATTTCCGAGTCAAATGTGAAACAAGCAATGTTGTACGTGTTGGGCAAGAAATAATGATTGATAGGATGGTGGTGCTGTACCTGATTAACCCTGGACCCAAGTGGAATGTTCCTAAAGAGACCGACATCACATTGTAAAATGTTGATCTAGTGCGATCTAATACTATTTATTGGACATGAATAATTAATTTATCTTCGCATATTGATCAACCATGAACGAGTTGATACCAGATATGATATGGCTATGCTAATTTGTTCAGCAATCGTCGAAACTTGGCCTCCGCGCATGACAGTGATGGACGCTCGTCTTGCACTCCCGGACAGCAGTTTGATCGTTGTAATAAATCGGTAGTTCGACAATCGTGACAGGATGGATAGTAATATCGATAGTTTTTGGGGTCCTTTAAGTGGTTAATATTAGCACCAAGTAAATAAAACCTGTGGTAAATTGGGATTTGATTGTCAAAGCGCCACCAGCGACGACAATTGTGACCAACAGTCACCTGCGAAATGATGAAATTTGCGCCGCCTAGTGACAAGCAAGGCGCTTAGAAAGTAAATAGCACGGAAATCGCTATTGCATTTTGTGTGTCGCGTCCGTTCCGGTCGGGCCTTGCCGTTGAAAGACTGGCAACGCCCTCTGGCGACCAGACGGTTCACACTCCGAAATCCAACATCACTCGCGTGCCGAATTTTTTCCCCGTTCTGTACAGTGAGCAGCAGATCCAACCGGGTGGGAGCGTATTCAGTCGCTAGTTGGCTAACGGTGGTGGTGGTGATCTTCGGTTTCTGTCTCACCCAAGTAGCGCGCGCTTTCGTATTTATCACTTTCCCGCGTGGGTGTGTGTGTGTGCGTGTGCGTGGGTGTCCATCGTTTCCTCGAAAAGAGCCGAGCTACCGGCACAATTTGGCCGACCAAAACATTTTGACTTTTCGCGTATTTTTAACGTCAGCTCTTGCTGATCGAAGGGCTGCACCTTTTTGGTCACCGCGTACACTCTCCACCACCGATCGTTCAGTTTCGGATTTGTTTTGACGGTGTGATTTCGAATTTGATCTTGTATCGAACCCTCTCTCTCTGTGAGAATGGATACCAATCAGGTAGGACCGGGTGGCTGATTTTCTTTTTCTTGCTCAGTTAGTTTATAATGACTAGTTTATAATGACTCCGGTCTTTTACTTCAATGCTGGTGGTTAGGTTTGTGTCAAATTTCCCTATTTGTTTTGGTGGTTATTTCTGACCACCGCACTTCAGAACATGTGCTAATGGAAATGGCTAATTTAAATTCTTATGAGGCGTACAAAATCACGTATCGCAGAAGTGGCACTGATATCAACGAGATTGGGCATGATATCTGAAAGCATAAGTACGATCTGCATTTGACTGTCAACGTAGAACTGCATTCTATTTACTTTATTGTACATTCAAAAAATCCAATTACTTGGTACGACGATAAAAAAAAGTTACGTTAGGAGCCGCGATCACATTTTGCGTGGGGCATTTCTAACCCCAATATCCTCGTTGCACCAATTGTTATGAGATCTTGTCAATAGCGACAAGAAAATCCACATCAATTCTCTAGCATTGTCATCGACTTATCTTAAGACTTGATTCGTCTTATTCGCTTGTCTATCACTGACCCGCCTAAATCCTCCTGAAAACCGTGTTCGTGTTAACACTTGTCACGGATGTTTCTACGAAATGGGAGAGGTTTCCAGCCGCCTTTCTCGCTTATTGGATTTAGTGTTCCATAATATTTGGGAAAGCGTGAGGTCGCCTACGTGTTAGAAATTTATATTATCGTCTTGTTCGGACCGCAAAGCGCTAAAGGTCGGTTTCGATATGCGTTCGCCCGAAAGGGGGCAATCACACAATACACGTGCACCATTTAGGGAAGCTTCAAATTAGGGTTGTTTTGCGCGGCGCGGCGCGGCGCTTTTCTTCAGTAGTACTCGTAATTTCTGTTAGGTAAATCGACGTGGCTGAAATCAAATCACCTGAGACTTTGTCAGTGTAATTTTCTGAATTTCTCAGAAGATAACGCCCGGTTTTGCCAGTGTCTTCGTTGCTCTGTCTCACAAAGTTCATGCCATTTCCCTATCTCCTTAGTAGCCGGCTCACTCGAGTTAACATCGGTATTAGGATTGGTCACCTGATACGATTCGATTCGATTTGAGACGCCTCGGTCTACAATCCAGATCAGGTGGTCATTTCGGTGGGCGCGGGGTCTGGCGAGCATCGACGCCCTGATCTTAATCTTGTCTTCTCGAACGCACAACAACTCGCATCTTCATCAAGGCCCATCTAAACTCGTACCCTCTCATCTCATCCAAGAGCAACCAACCCCTCTCCTTGTCCCCCTACCTCACACTCCACCCTTTGGACGTGGTGCGCTCGGAGCGATCCCAGTGACAGGCTTTCGAACTTCGCAACTGCCGTATAGATGGTGAATTGGTGGAGTCGGTAGTGAAAAGATCACGAAATCCCTATTGCCGAAAGTGGCATCTACTGCCGCTGGGATCGCTTTTCGTCTCGCGTTAACGTCATTGCCACCACCTCCCCCTTCCACTTCTTGCCGAATTTGTCTTCTCAGCCATCTTCTGCGATCATCAGCGTATGTGCCACGCGTGGTCGCGGTTGTCAAAGCGACGCGTTTGAAAGATTAATTTCTTAGCTGAGCGTGTCCTACTTCTTAATCACCACCGTCTCCCCTTTAGAAACCCCCTCCTCTCCACCTCTTGATATTCCCCCGTAATCAATATCATGTCGAAAGTACATTGGACGAGAGTGGCGCTATGGTTGAAATTAACGGACAGAGCGACACTAGCGGCAATTACCTTACCATACTCACCCATGTGCACTCGTAGGACAGAGTATTCTCAGGCAAGTGCCGAGAACTGGGGAATTTCGCATTTCGACTTGCGCTAAAGAATTCAAAATTGTTTTTCAGATAATTTATTAGTACGACTCGTCGTAGCCCAGTTGGTTTAGGGACTGACTGTGGTTTCGGCGGTCCCGGGTTCGATTCCTGGCGCGGGCTCTCGAAAATTTCGATCCCGGGGTACTGGTCGTTCCCCCTCGCAAAGTGTCTAAGCACCATGAGGGGGACGTAATCCTGTAGTGCGGTTGGCTACAGTTGAGTGGACAAAAAAAAAATCTATTTACATTTATTAATGTGTTTCCTTCACCTACCTTTTATTTAAGAAAATGATTAATTTGATGTTTGATATCGCGACTAACTAGATTGAAATGACTGACCATTTAATTGCGAGTAGTTGGAGCCATCTGTTGGCGGTCGGCTTAACTAGCAGCCAAAGTCTCCGCTCGTCCTATTCAGATGCGTCGTGGCTTTCGCGGTTTTCTTCCGGAAGAGACTTGTCAGCAGAGATGGCGGTTGAAAATTAATTTCTTCTGCCACTTATCGACGAAAGAGTAACGAAGTTTCGCGAAATAGTTGCGGGGGTGGCAGGATCTAATATTGTAAATGGAGGCGGGCGGAAGGAGGGGGTGCGAGGCTAATATTTAGTATAGGTAGAGGGGGAAAGTTAATGCGGTTCAAATCCCATCACCGTAAACCGGATTGATTGGTGCTAAAATCGATTTTTTTTGTGGGCCTAAAACGTGGATAGGGATGGCTGCTGCATATGGGGGGAAATAAAATCACTATGGTGTATCTTTACCATGAAAATGAAAAAAGTTCAATATTGCCACCCGAACTTTGGACGAAAGTAGAAAATGTGATAAGGTCTGACTAAAGATCTGTGATATCTCGATATTTTAGTTTTTTGTATAATAGTTTCCTGATATTTTTACCATTTTTTTTACTGAAATAAATGGTTTAGGGCATTGGCAGCAATGCCAGGTGAGAAGTGTAACGAGAATTCTATAAATCCGGTTTTATCCCATCATCTTTCTCTGATCCTCATTCTCTTTCTGCTCGATAAAGATAGAACCGCGTCTTCATCCTCCCTATCCTCAACCTTTTTCC
The DNA here is from genome assembly GCA_034698785.1 of Mycogona germanica. Classification (NCBI taxonomy): domain Eukaryota; kingdom Metazoa; phylum Arthropoda; class Diplopoda; order Chordeumatida; family Chordeumatidae; genus Mycogona; species Mycogona germanica. The sequence goes on along the minus strand of JAQGBY010000367.1, from coordinate 28,904 downwards.
TTTAACTTCTCCTTTTGACGTCCATTCTCTCATTTAGAAGAAGTGATTGACGAATCTTTGTATCGCTTCTGTATTATATTGATTCAATATTACGACATGTAACGGAAGGCGAGACTCTCGTCGCCGACGTTGATGCGCTTCGACCGGCGCTATTTTGTTTTCAAAGTTCATTCGTGATTATGGGCTGGCGGCAGCGCCGCCTGCTGGCGGTGGACACTGTCTGGGCCAATCGGGAAAGCCAACATCGGTGTCCGTCAATTTTGAGTGGTGCTGATGCATTGAGGGTGCGTCAACATTCCGAGGTCGATTCTCCGTTTCTCAAGTGTCTTGTAATTGTGTTTGACGGCACTTTGCGTGTCTCTTCTCTGATCCCAACGCATCGGTCATCTCCAATGCAATTTTTGGCCCGGCAAATCTTTTCTCCCGTGATTTCTCGCCTTCGTTTGCCATTTTTACGCATTGTTATACTTTTTTTCATACTGTTAGCAGGGTGACCAGATTATTCGGAATTCCGAATACGATTCTGTGACATTTTAGAATAATTGTCCAAATTCATTTTATAAAAGAGCGTGCTTGTTTCTAAAATTCCAAAGTCATTTGTAGCCGAGAAGTAGAAATAATAAAATTGTAAAATTTATTTTATTAGTAGATTATTTTGTATAAAGCTTGTTAGTTCACGCGACATTTCATGATCACGCTGAGCACCCTAATCGTATAACAAAGAGTCGTACAATAAACCTAACCAATAAACCTAAACCAATAAAGCTTGTTAGTTCACACGACATTTCATGGTTACGTTAAGAAAATAAAATACTCATCATTAATTGTAATTCGAAAACCTTTATTTCTAAATATGTATTAAATTTAAGCATTCGAAATTAATTTTTTTTTCTGGCCTTGAATTGGCTTAATCGTTAATCGTATAGCAAAGAGCCGTTCAATAGACCTAAATTGTGGTGTTGGCGTTAACCTTGTCGACAACAAAAAATAGAACGAGTAAAGAATATCCCCCACCCCATAATTGCGATATGGCGTGCGATATTAGAATATTATTATTGTCTTGTTTACACAATGTACATGTATTCTAAGCAATATCCCTACCACGATGTTGACCTATTTAGCGTTAATGCACAGACGCAATTTATTTTATTGAATGTTTTCTATTGACGCTGCTCGATCAAATCAAGCGAATCGATCCGGCCAACACAGCCCTTCCGAATCGCGGCCACGTCATATGACTCGTTCGGGTTGGCGGAGGGCTCCAGCCGTAACCGACAGCGATGTCCGCCATCTTGCTTTTTGAATGTGTGTTTTCGTAGACCGTGGCGACACCTGGCGTTGGTGGGCAGCATCGCGTCGCACGTCTCCGTGGGGAAACATGTCTAGTTCGAATTGAACGTTCACGTTTCCGTCGACGTCACCAAAGCTTTCCTCGAGGTTCTCTGGTGGTGACTGCAATTTTTGGCACACGCTTGTCTCGGTGCGTTGTTTATGCATATTGCCGTCCGAATAGCAGTTTTGCCGCAGTTGCAGTTACAGTTGGCGGTTTTTGGCTGAGTTCCCTCGACGATTCAAGACGAACAATGGGCAACCAAAATAACAACAAAAATGGGGCAATTGGTCTTAATTCGAAAGACGTTAGACGCATGGGCGCATTTTAGTTAAACGTACCTTGTGTGTTGTTATGCTGTATTTGTAACGAAAGTTCACATGTTATTTGGTTTTTTTTCTTTTGTAAATTTGCTTTAACTAATACGTTTATTGGCTAAGGAAAATATTTCATGCATCTGTAAACATCAATATCAGTTTAATAGTTAATTTGTTGTGGATCATCATACCAGACAATTGAGACACGAGCGGAAGAGAAACTCATTTGTTTTGCGAGAGAAACAGGTTGGCGAGATTGGTCAGTTTGTTTTTCTAGCTCCTGATATCTTTCAGAGATAGTCTCGGTTTCTTTATTGTATATTGGAATTGGATATATTATTTATTTAAACCTCTTTTCCGCGCCCGCAAACCACTGCAATATCCTCTTCAGACTCTTCAATGAAATGCGTTTGAGGAATTGCCTAAAGGTGTTTGTTTTGAGCTGTTGTTTCCTGTTTGAGCTTTCGAACTTGTTTTAAATGTTTGCAACTGCACTGTATTTATAATACAATTTTTTTTTCGCTAGAATTTTCTTTTTAATCTACTCTTGCCTTCATGTTTGCAACCATTTTTCATTACAATTTTATTTAATTTGAGGACAAATAATTCGTCACTTATCTTTGGTGTCCATGTCGGGTTGCTATTCGATTTCCACCGCCCGAATCGGGTTCAGGCTCCGGGTCTATTTTTCTTCTACCTCTGTCATGGACGCTTACGATGATCACTAACTGTATGTGGACATCGAGGGACTCCGGAGGATTTTGGTGTGTTCCAGCAGCTGCTTTTTTGGATGGAACCGTTTAGCCTCCCCGCTAGCTTTCTGTTGACTGATGGGATTCCATTTTTAGGAAGGGGCCTTTGGGGAAAAGTTAACTACACTCGCAGAAGTACTAGTGTCTGGCATCTGGGCAACAAAAAAGAAGAAAAAGTTTAGAAACCCGGTATGAGCTTAACGCACTGTCACTTGCGGCGACCTCTTGACAGACAAATCGTTTGAATTAAATGTAAATTGGGTGAGCTAGACAATTGCATTACAATCTGCCTTCTCGTGTGTCAACTGCTGATTTCCTTTTCAAAATTCGTGGGAAATGTTATGGTTATTTGGATGTCGTAGCTGATTGGCGGTTTAGCAAGTATTTCGTTTTCGAGGCCATGGGATGATTCCATAGGTTTCAATGTAAGCTAAACGCGCTTATTCGTTTCTTTTCAAATACATGTGAGAAAATAAGGCATTACTTCGCTTAACCAAGATGGTTTCGGCGATCTGATCATAAGAAATTCTTTATCCGACAAATTAATATTGTACAAAGTAATATTAGTAATATACTCCAGGGAGAAAACACAATGCTCTCAGGGAAGAGGCGAACGTTGCATTCGTGAATTTGTGAATTGTTGTCTCACTGCTACATTATCGAATGTAAAGATTATTTTTTTCTGGTTCAGTAAATTGTGAGATGAGTAATAGTCATGATAAGGGCTCACTCGATATTAGCGCGCTGCACGATCGAAATCATGAAGAAAAAAATGAAAAAAGAAAAACTGGCGTAGAAGAATAAAAATCGATAGACATTTATGACAGAAATTTGTATTTATACTCGCAGTGTCTTATTTATTCGTGTATTTTTTTCATCATTTACAGAATATCCTTCTGAGCTTGGAAGACAGGGATTCTGAAGAACTGGTACTTCTGCTGCAGGGCTACTATCGGCTACTGACTAATCGGCCACTTCCGGTACAACAGGAAAAGGATCGATGGACGGAAGACGGTGGTAGGTGTCACTACTGTAGTTTTTTTAACTTATCTCCTTTCCCTGGTGTTTGCGCGTTGATTACCCAAAAGTACGGACGCTAAAGATTTGGTGTACCTTTTTTTTCCGTTTATTCATTGCATTGTTTTTATGACGTTATCGATATGGCAAACAGTCGATTTTGGTGGCTGATCAAAGCAGTCTATATGTGCTGTTGATTCGCTGCAGCGGTTTTAGGCAATACGCGGATCTCACTCTGGGGCCTTTTATTTTTGCATCCGTGGTCAAGCGCCACTTTAAAAAGGTGTAAAAATAGTCAGCGCCGAGCCCACTCGAGGGTGAGATGAGGATAGGAAATCCTTGATTGCCTTTTCCACTTACGAACATTGCGAAATGAAACGGCGCTCTCGCTATCGTCCCTATCCATCAGTTAGTGGATTTTGTGGTTGGAAGGACTAAGGCGAGGGACGTTCTCTAGATCCACCACCGACCAGTTACTAGATATTTGGGCATTCGGTTTCCTCCCTCTAGCCTTATTTCGCAATGCTTTTAAAATCTTTGTAGTGCGACGAGAGTAGCCCCCTCCCCCTCTCTGTTCAATTGCTATTTTGGCTATGGAGCTGAGCTTGATTTAGTAGCCGCCCGTTATCGATAGGCCACTCGATATGGTGATGAAACGCAGCATGATCACATTGTACAAGTGTTTTTATTTTTGCTTCACTTGTAACTTTTTTTTGGCTGACAACACATTTTTGAAAGGAAGATAAACGATGAAGCAAATTTATTTTTTAACTGGAACGAATTGTTTGTTATTTCGCCAAGTGCGGTAGTCTTTTCACTGGGAATGGCCTCCCTAGTCACACATGATGAGCCGCCACTGATCACGTGACTATGAATACTGCAAACGAAATCATTGGTTTCTCAGCGGCCGATCTTTCTTTTAAAAATACAATTCAACCTCAACTGCGCTAGGTATAAAAATGGTGGTGTTTTTTTTCTACCCACCAAGCATTTCTTTTAACTTTTATGGGTTGGTTGGGGCAAGAAAGCGATGGGACCCGAGACTAACTTTTAAAAAATTTAAATGGCAATTCTCAAAGTTCAAGGAGGAATGTTTTTTGCTTATGGCTCTGAGAAATTCCAGAAGTCCTATCACAGGCGACCCCATGTTAGGAACTGTTGAAATAAGGGGCTCAAGTGCATTGAAAATCGCTGAATTTTTTTCTCTTGACATGCGTATGAGCCGAGCGTGGGTGGCGGAGAGATAATGGTGACGTTCGGTGGAAAATTCGCTTTATATTACGATCATAAATAGTAAATTTTATATCGACCCCTCTGTCTCATGGACGAAAAGGCCCCAGCGTTTTGGATCTGTCGTGAGGCGCAATTCGATAAATCGATGGTCGTAGAAGTCGTGAATAGTTTTCGTATATATATATTTATATATGACTGGACATTTTTTTGTGCTATATGTGCAAAATTGAGTGCTGTCGGACGAAGAGGGTCGCGAGAACAGGGCAGCTGCCGGAACCCACTTAACCAGTCTGACGCACACACTGACTACGCGGTTTTGCAGAGGGTTTTTTTTCAAGTGAAAAGTTTTTCAAATTGTTCGAATCTTCATCGGTTGTCACCAGCACCTGCAAAAGTTTGCGTTAAACGTATTCTGTGGTGGTTTCGGTTCTCAAAGGTCAATTCGATCTGGATGCGGGCGGGCGTAAGCATGATTGATGTAGAACGCAAGTTGGTGGATTTGGATTGAGAAAATGACTTGATGAAAAATTTCTATTGGAATCGAAAAATCCTGCGTGAACTGCGAACGGTCAGCGCAGTTTCTTGACACCCTCCTCGGTGGTGGTGGTGGCGATTTCCGATCAGCGATTCGAAGCTGTTGATCTCAAAGTTCTTATAGAAACCATCATAGTTAAATTTAATTATACTGCAGTTTAGTTCGCCCATTGTTTTTCTTCTTTCCGAACGAATGACTTCAACTAAAAGACGAAATATATTGATTTAAGTATAAACGGTATTAAAAATAAGATTAAAGAAATGTGCAAGATTAAGTGAAAATCTCCAGAATAAACAAGAAACTGAGGAGAATTTTTTTTGGAATGAAAAATAGAATGACAATGAGATTGAAAAATGGAGCAAACCTTTTAACTCTATTTTATGCCATTAGAACGAATCTATGAAAAATGCCATCGCATTGTATGTCTGACACGTTTGTTTGGAGCCAAGCCACATTCCATGTCATATATTTCCTTTTTTTTAATATCTCGTTCGTATGGGGGAGAGGAAGAGGGGGGGGGGGGAAGTGGACTCGAGTAAGGACTTGGTCTATCTTCCGCATACACCAAATATTTGTGTACGTTTGTGGTGATAATGCGTCGGAGAAAACGCGTTTGAGGGTGGGGCGAGCGAGATTTTGACAATTCAATCATGTGTTTGGAATGTTGTTTAAGGGAAAGCGGGGGTGGAGCTGTCAAGAAGAAGACGGATGGTCAACAGAGGAGGAGGAGATTGGTGGTGGGGGTAGAACCTTTTTAACACCCCTTATTTTATGCCGCGCTCTTTTTTCTGAGTTGTTGTAAAAAGGGAAGCTTTTTAAGCGATTGCTGCTATCGAAAAACGAGCATCTTAATACGAAGATGAGCAACTCAATGTTTAGCAACGATTATGTTTCCAAACCTCCGAATGGATTGGTATATTTTATTTTATTTCTACAGTTTTACAACTACAATAGTTTTGAGTGTTATTGTGCTCCCACATTTTTTATTTATTTGTTTTTATTATTTTATTTCGGAATGATAAGTTAGTGATCTTTCTGGCAATATGATGTCGTGATTGTTCAAGTTTGTTGGATTCGAAGTATGTTTATTCGTAAGGAAGTATGTTTATTCGTAAGGCGTTTTTTGATCTTCGATTTTTTGTTATATAGAAGCATCGTAATCCAACTTCAATAGAATTTCAATGAGAATATTAAGTAGTGGTTTCGCCGTGATAAAAGAAGAGACCGCTTTGCTTTTGGAAAGATTGGAAAGTTGGCGAAAAATATTTTTGAAGAGTGCCTGAATATAATGCATAGTGTCTGTACATGTAGTGAGTATATGAACTCTTATGTGGAAGTTCATCGTATCGGTGGAAAGTTTGGTTCTGTGATTTTGTGGTCATTAAATCATATAGGCTTATCGAAACTGGAAGTCGATTTCCGACTTCAAAGTCAACTCTACATTCCGCATGACGTCACATCTGCGGATCTAAGGAATACACTTATTTTTAAACGAAATCTCTCTACGCTGCATTTTTCTTTTTGACGACGCCGGCTGCATTTCATTTTTATGTTCCTATTTTTTAACGCTCTCTTCAAGGCTGGTTCTTTTTTTTTCTACTGCCAAATTGGTATGATGGTATTACGTATCCAGTTATTTCGGATTTACAGTTACTCGATGTACTTACATGATTGGATGAATGGAGCGACGGGCGGAGTTGACACTATCTTCTACACGCACCAGTACGCCATATTTACAAACTAACTATATATTTCGCCGCTCGGCAAATATTTCTGAGAGCCCCGCATATTTCAAGACATTTACGAGAAATAAACGAAGCGCAATTGACTAAAAAAAATCCACCCCTCCCGAAATTCCATAAATTTTCTTCCCCCTGTATAACAACTTATTGCCGGAGAGAACAGGAGAGGGATAGAAAAAATAATAAGTCTCCTCTCCGAGGGAACCATTTCTTTTTCTTTTTGTTCTTTCTTATTCGTTTTTTCTTTTCCACCTATCCTCTTGATTCCCTCTGTTCAGTTGGGCACAAACGCGGATGAAATAACTGCCTTGATCAGGAGGAACGCGAACCTATTTCCGGTCCTTTTATGGTTTAGAGGTTCTTTTGGAGTCAGTTGATCTGATTGGGAGTGGAGCTGTGATAACGCCATGGTTCGTTAAAAACAAACAGGAATAAGAATAAAATTCTATTTGTTACGAAACACCAAAATTGACTATTCTTTTGAGCTCAGCTCAGCTTCTGATGCGCTGTTTCCACGTAGACGAATGGAGAGAGATCGCTTTCCAAGTGTGCTCATGCGTCCTCGAGGGGAGGGGATAGGGGGGGGGGATCTCCGAAGGATAGGATATTGTCGCGGTGCGCCTTTTCCCCAAGATTTATGTAACGAGGAAAGTCACATCTAACTATAAGCTCACTTACAATCCTACTGGCGTTCATAAAGTTGGTCTCTGTGCAAATAAGGAAGTGTTTTTTGGTGTCGTCCCTGTTTTTTTTTTTCTTTTTTGGTTGGTGTCGCCGCTTCCCCCGAGACGTGTGGCATATTTTTATGGGCCACCACTACCACCACCACCACCACCGCCCACGCCTGGTATAGCTTAGCTTTCTACTCTCCATTTCTTTTATTTTCTCTTGAAGCGGCGTGCCTGGTGGATCAGGCTTAAGGGGCCTAGATGCCATGTAATAGACGGTCATAATCTACATGTCTCTCGGCAAATGGATCGAAAAATCCGCCGCTATACAGCTTCCCCCCCCCCCTCTCCAAGACGGATTCTTGGCATTGTTGGATTCGATTGCGCCAGATGTATCGAGGCGTCGTTGAATCGCTGATCCCTGCTTCAGTGGCTCCTGCCTACTTATGAAAATTAATATTCATCCGGTCGTGTATAGCGTGAGGCACAAAATAGGACTTCGATAACTTTTAAGAGGCGCCCTTCCCCTCCTCTCCCAAATAAGATTTTTGTGCCATTTTATAGACTTTGTCGAAGTCTGGAAAATGTGTCATCGTCGGGAGGTGGCAGCCAGTGTTTTGGCTGATTGCCTCGCAACACGGGGCAGCAACATACTCGACCAGCATCTGTTACTTTGGTTTGAGACCTCATTTCCTTGCCATATGTGTGACGTCAGTGACTCGCGCCTCCGCAGCAATGACGTCAGCATCTGCTTTGTTCTTCCATTCCGAAGAAAGTCGCGCTCAAGAACTTCTCTCGCTCAAAAAATTCTCTAGGTCTCGATTGGGAATTGAACCAGTGATTACTTCACTTCCCTATTGCCTACCTTGTGGCAGGCTTAACTGCTAGTCAGCATAAGATATATTGAAGAGAAAACCAGCACGAACTATCGACCTTCAGTCTCGGAGATGTCAAGTCTCATAGTTGGTTGTTATTTTGGATATTCAAGTATTCATCTTTTTGACTAATCTGCCAAAGGAAACCTGGTTATTTGATAAACTTGCATTTTGTTTGTCTATCCTCACCTCGTTTCTCCTCTTGAATAATTCAAGATGGTTGTTGTTTTTAACTTCGAATTGAATTTTGCCTCGCCACTTTTTTTTCTGCGTTCCCTCGCATGACTTGAAAAGGTTAGATTTAATTTCGCGAGAAGTGGTGGGGGAATAGACCCAAAAAAGAACTTGTATATACTGAATTTCCTCCCAGTCTATATTCGTGTGCACTAGACTAAAGGCACCGCCCCTGCCTATGGCAACCTGTCCGACCGTAGCGGACGGAATTGATTCGTCTTCTGATTAAATGAACAGCAACGATTTTGCCCGACTACACTTCAATCTGAAAACCATTTTATTAAAATTATCGATTTTATTTTTTGTCTCGCCTTTCGCTTTTTCTCGTCGTCTCCTAACCAGCATGCGTTCTCTCTCGGTGGAATTTATAGTCGATCACGACCCAATACTAAAAATATCCTATAAAAATCACACGCTCCGAGGTAAAGAGATTTGAGGGGGAAGGGGGAGAGATAAAGGGGGAGAGGGTTCGGATAAATCAAAGAGATGTACGGATAAATCTCCCAGTGGTTGTTCTCCTCACGGTTAATTTCTTTCGGCAAATACTCGGTACAACATTGTGTCGGTGGCTGCTGTGATTCAAACATCATGACTTTATCAACGCAGCTAGAAGCACCAAAATTTATTTCGCCTTCGGTATTTTCTAATATTTATTTTAGTCTTTACCTTGCATCTACGTTGACGACTAGAAGCATCAATCCTTTCATTTTTTTCAATACCTGCCACGAAATAAGTGGGGAAATGTCTGAAAGTGTAGAATCAGATTAAAATTGCCCCCACTAGTTTTATCGTAACGATCGTCGTATGCAGTTAATGTGTGTTTGAGGGGAGGGGGAGACTAGGTACATGTATTTCGTTGAATTTGTTCAATGGAAATGGAAGTGAAACGGAATTGTTCGGTGGATTTAAGAAATTGAATCTGAACGGGAGGATGTGTACGGTGGTGGGATGGGGGTGCGTTGGAATTGCTTTCCACGCGACCGTGGATAGCACACAGTCTCCGCTTCATTAGCTTTTCACTTGACAAAACCGATTACGCTGCGCCGCCGCGATCCTCCCTATACTGTACTTAGTTGCGTCGAGTTAATTTTGTTCGACGCAGCCATTATTTTGTCCCAAGAAGCCTATAAGCGGTTGAGCTGCCAACTATTGTACGTCTCCATCAACTGCGAAAGTTTGAATAAACCCCGTATTAGAACATTTGATCAGGAACAAGTGGCGCGTTGCTCTATTTGGTAAAGTTACATGGAATTGTACCGAGAAAATCACTCAGCGGCTAGACGTGCCTAATACGTTGAGCATACTTCAGCTTACTTGAGAAATATGAATTGTAATTGAGATTCCGGTATAATTGTGCCTTCGTGATCGCATGCGCTTTTCCCGAAATGCAGATCACGTGACCACCGAATGGTATTTAAAGTACAACGCACCCGTGCAACGTATAGGCACGTTTATCGAGCAATCGTTTAAACTTTTGCAACTAAATCACAACCATAATTGGAATCCGTCTCCTGTTTTTAGGTCGAGTCGTGCCACGTTTTAGTAGACAGTGCAGGAATCCTTGTGACTTCTGAAAAAGTTCGTTTGAGTGCCGCTAGGATCGCTGTATATCTCGCCGTCTATTGGCTGCCGATTTGCTTAAGATCTGACAGAAAAAGATTTCTCGATTCTTTTTTTACAAGTGCTCGATTATTTGGTCTCGTGCGGTGTTTTTTTACGAGTATGTGCTGCCCGGCTGCGGGTGGTCCAATATCTCTGCTATTTGGACACTGGCCGAACATCCAATTCCCATTTGTCGATAGCGAAGCGATATCGATTTTTTTTGTTCCGCCCATTGTGCAACGCTGCGGGAGGACACGTCCGATTGGTCGTGCATTATTGATTGGCGCTGCGATTCTCTCGGCCGCCCTGCTGCGATCCACAATGTTGTATTGTCCCCGAAGATATATGTACCTACGAGTTTATCGGCATTCCCCCGGCTGGGGCGAAAACGTTTGCGACCCCTTTAGCGACGACAGCGTCCCCAGCGGCGGCACAGGGCCAAGTCGGTTGACAAACGAAGCTTGACGACGTCGCCGGGGATTTGCGAAAACACCGAACGCGCCCCAGTTCGATGCGCACACACGAAGACTCAGTGGGTTAGACCAAAAAACTCGTCTCGTGTACGACTCGTCGTAGGCTAGTCGGTATTGCTAGCTAGTCGGACTGTGGCTCGGCGGTCCCGGGTTCGATTCCCGGCGCGAGCTCTCGAAAATTTCGATCGGGGGCTACTGGTCGTGACCTCTTGCACAGTGCCTAAGCGCTTTCAATTGATTTTATGTGTTTTGTTTATAGAGTTCACTTTCCTGACTTTCAAAAATTATATTTGGTGTAATTACGGAGATTTAAAAATTCATCTCAGCCTTAGAAATACTCAGTTATACCAGCTACATTATCTTGCATCGATAAAATACTAATCGAATACTAGCATGAAATAAATTATGATGCACTATCAAACAGTTTGAATATCGTTGCCAATTACTTCAAAATTGGCGTTAAAGATTCTCACGAATGCGTTGCCTTCGGGATTGGTGCACTGTTTGCCAGAGGGGATGATGACGTCAGGTGCAGACGGCTGACGCTAGGCTCGCTTCCAGCACGCCCACAAAAAGGGCTCCCCCTATTTACAATTTTTTCGCCATGTGTTCCGCCCACGTACAGGAATGTGCGTTGTAATTCGCGGGGAAATTGGCCACCGCGATTTCAATATTCAAATGAGACCTCCTGTGTACGTGACGCGCATACGTGCTTGCCCCCACATGATTTTTACTTTTTTCTATCTTGTCTGTCAACTCTCTCAACAGGCTTTGTTGTATTGTGCGGAGGTGGGGGGAGGAATGTTCAACTCCAGAGACCTCTAGTGCCAATCAGTCACCAACATTTATGTGGTCAAGATGAACTCTGAATGATGTCTAATTTTACTAGAATACTAATTTTAAGTCTAATTTTAATATAATAGTGACGCTAAAATTGCAGATTTTTTTTCTCTTCTGCAATTGCATTTAGGATTTCATTTTTAGAAGCAATTTCTTTACGTATCCGAGCGAGGAGCACGATCCTATCTTCTGTGACCGGATTAAACGTGCGTAAGCGTTAGATTAAAACTGTTGAATTTGTGCTGAATATCCGAAAAGAGTAATGCTGCTCGAAAATTATGCAATATTTTTTGTTTTCTCCAATTTTGTGGGTACGTGACCTATTACAAATCGTCAACTGAATTAAGGAAAGGAACGTTGAGGCGGAGGTCTCGGGAAGTTACAACCTCTGTCGCACTAAAGTGGTCTTTCGGTGGGACAATTAGGAAATCGGATCTGACCTTAATGGCTGTTCAAACCCAAGTCATTCGGCGAAACCTTTTTTTCCTTCACACATACACACACATGAACGCCGACCTTTGTTTCTGTTGTTACCGGTGACACAATCCATTATTGACTGTGATGGTCGAAGCACATTTTTTCCCCACTTGTATGACGTCAGCGACGCGTACTTTTGTTTGTTTTCCGTGTAATGAAAATCCCCCCACCATAACTTTGCGGCGGTCATCGAAGTTACTAGTAGAGCTTGGCGCCCGACTTGAGAATGTCGTTGATCCACTACGCACTTATTTCGCCGCCACGCGGCGCTGCGATCGACGCCTGGCATCCTTTGCAGGTTTCGGTGTCTACTGGATGGAGGCCACCGATATCGATGGCCGACTATCTTATTATCCCCGAGTTCTCATCCAACTTCCACCGGGCCAACTTTTGGCGCGCTCATCCAGTCTGTGGGCAACCATCCGTGGCATCATCTCGGCAGCCCCGATTATTCCGCTGAAGTGTCTTTCGATGGATGCGCCACTTTCGGCTTCCCACCCGCTTCGCCTGATCTGCTACGTCACAGGCGGCCAGATCGATAGGCATCGATTTGATAGTCGAACAGATCCATTATTTGGCCAGCGATTTCGGCTTCGCGCTTGGACGAATCTTGTCTCAATAACACGCCGGTTGGCCGTACGACCGTCGGACGAATTTGGAACTAACTTTACTGTTGGCGGCCTGTCCTATATCTTGGTGGAGGCCGTTCTCAACAAATTAGCGTTATCGTTATTGTTACTATTTTCTCATATTATTTTTAAAATTTTGTTTTCATTGTTATAAAATCCAACATAAAAATTTAATCAACGCCGGAAGAGCGATATTGTAATCTGTGGGGAATTCAACGAAGCCGCGATAACGCGGCGTTTCGAGGGTCACACCCCCAATGGAAGAGAAGTATGGCTCCAATGAAAAACACATCCGTTTAAAAATACTTTTGATCGTGTTTATCCTTCGCGCGGCTTCTTGCCGCAAACGCTGTCATTTACGAATGCCCCTAGCTGGCTCGTAAGCAGGCAATCACTACGCGCACGGGAGCAATGCAGTGAAATCTTGAATCTCTTTTTCTGCAAATGCAGTATTGCCGCGTCTGCGTTCTGCGTTTCTGGCTCAGATGATTGCACGAATCTCCGTAACTGATGTAATTGATTTTTATGCTTTGTTGTTGGCCAAAACGTCTTAAGTCGGCGACCTAATTTATGGAATAGCAATTTGAGCTACCCGATTAGTTTCTTTTTTTTTGTTCCTACGAAATTGAGAAAAGTGAGTTTGTTAGTCTGGTACATTTAATAAATACAAACAAAGACACCAACAGTTTTTTAAGTATTGATTTTTAGCTCTCACGCAGTTTAGATATCGTTTAATGCAATTCTTGTCAAATTTCGAATTAAGCGATCAATTTAAATCATTAGCCATTCGGAATCGCTCTTCAAGGTATTCTGTAAAATATTTCCTTATTTCGAAAATTGAGCATTTCCCTAACATATGTTTTAGTTTTCTACAAGATCATCTCTAATCTTCGGAATATTTTTTAATAGATCGCAAAATTTATCCTTATGCGAATTGTTCCTATTTTTTTCGGTTGTCTACTGGTCTTTAGATTATACGAATACTCATACGAATCACGTCATGAGGATATGTAAATTAAGGAATTATGATGGCTTTCCTTTTTTAGCTGGAACAACGTGCATGGCAACGTAGTTATGGAGCTATCTGCAAAAGATGTGTACAACATCCATTTCCACCCCTCGCTATCGCTTACGATGTCATGAGCCTATTTTTCGCCTTAATGAAACAATATCCTAGGAATCACGTATGAGCTACGCCAAACTACATACAGCATGTGTGGGATTTTTTTTACTTCCGCTTTTTTATGTTTTGGCGCTGCCATTTTTTTATTATTGTCATTACGTCCTCTTGAGGCCGACACCTTACTGATCCACCTGAACGCCTAGGCGGTGTAAAATTTCCTTAAGCAGTCAACCTTTTCTGGAGGCAATCTTGGTTTCAGCCCAAGACTCTCACCATGGCCACCTGTAACTGGGTTGTGTCCGGGGTAGCGCCGAGGGGAAGACGATCGAAGAGAACTATTTTTTACTTGTTTTGATATCATTTTAATAATTGTTATTGTACAGGGTGGTCTACAAAATCAAAACAATATATTGTTTATTTAATGAAATCTTTGGGAAATGTTGATTGACTCCTTTGAAACTATTTTATCGCTCTTGAAATAATCATCTATTTTAAACGCAGAGGACGTAAAATTGCTACGATTACATATTTTTTTAAAATATTGATGAATCTTTTTCGCAATTATTTTCAGTGTAAGATAATTGAAGTTTGTCGTTCGTTTTGACCCGATTTTGTAGTGGCTCTAAAAAATATCGGTGGTCCCGTGAGGCTTTATAGTGCCAATGGGGCCCTAGCATTTTTCTGCGTGCAACGCCTTGATATGATTCTGTGTGTGTGTGTGTGTGTGCTGTACCAGCTTTAGACACCCTTCAGGTCCCAGATGGCGTGCCGGGTTTTCCAATTATTGTTACGGCGCTCATAAAAATATATCTCGGCTGCGCTGTGTGCTCTATGCCGTATGGGCACATGCTCATGTGTGTGCGGTTATGTGCATTCCGTGCTGTAAGTCCCCCACTTGACCCCTTTAGCCCCGTCAAACAGCTCTGCACTGCGAACAGAGGCGACTTAAAATACAGTGTCGGCGTCTGATGGGAGGAGAAACTATGTTGACGAGTTTGTAGTCGAAGCCTCTTGATGGTGATACCTTCATCTTGAGACATTCGCGTGTTTCAAACAAATCCAGAATTGGCACCCGAATGTGGACGATGGTGGCGCCATCCGGAAGCAGTTGTAGGGAGTGAGTTGCCTGGACTGATGGAGGTTAAATACAGTAACCGGAACCGAGTGTAGTTTACACGATGTTGTAGGGTCAGCTGTATGTTGTTAACGTCTCGTCGAATGTGTAGGCAATGCGCTTTCGACGGAGCTCAACTGCGCTCTCTGGCGACCATCATTTGGTCGTCTGGCCCGCGATAAACATGGCGCTTTCTAGGTTTTAATGGGCCGAGAGAGCCCGTGCGCGTTTCTCTCTTTTTCATTTGGGCGCCGAGAGGGGGAAAAGGCGGGGGAGGGAGACGAGGCGCGAATGAGCTATATCTTGAGATGCCTCACCAAATGTGCCGTGGCCCACTTAATGTCTGACCTAGCTCATTTCCACCGGGTCCGACCACAAAGAAAACCCTTTATTGCGATCTCCGCCGGGTCGCGTCTGTCGGTGTCCTGACGTGTGGGGTGGGCATTTGCGACAGTCGTAGAGTTCAAGTCAATCGGTCAAATTTATTGTCGTTTTGTTGACTTCTCTATATTCTTATAGTTTTTTTATTATTCCTTTGAATTTCAAGATCTTTTTAAGATTTTTCATAGGGTTGAAACGCATACGCCCGATACGCATTTTAGACTCTGATCATCTGATCTTCTGAAGTTCATCTACATTCTTATCTAGATTCTTTAAGACGACATTTTTGTCGTCATAGGTATCATGATTTTTCTAATGGCAAACCTTTTTTATATTTACATCGGCTGTTTAAAATGCTCACCATTTCTATCAGAGGAACAAAATCGGAGTACTGGATTTTGTTTCCCTGATAGAAATAAAAAAATTGAATATTTTAAATGGCACTGCCCGCATAAAGGCACATGTACACTGTAGCCTAATTATACGTTTTGCTCCATGGAAATGTGATTTTGTTTGGGTCTGGTGAGCACATGTGACGAAATCTGTCAAATGACCACGCCGGAAATTTTTAAACTCAATTGATGCGTTTGACCATAAAAAAAATGACATTTTCGTTGTGCAAAAACGTTTAAATGTGGCATTAGTCACACATCTCGGTTATTGAATCGCGTCGACCATTTTACAAAATTTCTCTTTTTATCTCTGTATTTGTTTCAAGATTCTTTGTTTCTTGACCAGTTGGTTTTCTTCTTGCCATATTAGTTTTGTATGTATTTTATTTTTTGGGTTGAAGGGCCGCACAGGTTGGCCGGCCCCCTCCCCCCGCCTCTTGTGTCTCAGGCAAGAGTTGGCGTTTATGTGTAGATGACAGCAATTTAGTTTCAAGTGTCGCTGGAGTCATTCATCTGTGGGGTGTTATATGGCGGAGGGAAAAGCCGGAACCGGGGGAAGATTTTTACGGGCGCTTCATTAAATCCCTTCTGTTTGCTGTCTCATGATTATGTCTGGGATTGAAAAGAAATGGCCACTCAAAAGACTTAATTGGTCCGTTTTTCTCGGCGTGTCCCCATGGGGGTACGCGACGCTTTTAATCCCTTTTCGAAGAACTGACATCGCTTTATCGTGATTTCTCGTTTATTCTCACCGTGCGAGGCGCTGGTAATTGCCTGGCGCTTACGGTTATTCGGAATGCCAGATTGGCAGTGCCATCTAACGGGAATTTTCGGAATGACAACATGTTGGAGGACCAGTGTGTCGCCAGATGCCGGGATGTTCACGAAAGGGGGGCATTTTTAAAGGGTTGTTGGCCATTTAATTTTTTCTTGCCTACTCTGGGCAGCCCTGAATTTTAAAGACAACATTTTCTCGCATTATTTTTATTTTGTTCCAATTAACTGCAGTCAACTGCACTACAGGCATTCTGTACCCCTCATGGTGCTTAGGCACTATGCGAGGGGTACGTCCAGTACCCCGGGATCGATTAGTCGAGTGCCCGCTCAGGGAATTGAACCCGGGACCGCCGAGCCACACTCAGTTATAATGTAACTGCAAGAAAAATTCTAGTAAGATCAGCTTTTAATTGAACTATTGATTTAAATTTTCTATTTAATTTGTTAGTTAACACCGCCATTTTATTTTTCCGGATTATTGGAATGGAATTTGTCTTGAATTTGCTAGGTTGACGGTGTTTTGTGTGTTTTGACAGAAGAATCCCGTATGTCATCTTTACAATTGAGATGAGTGGGCGGCCATTTTGGAATTGTCCAATTAGTAGGTGCCGTAAAGCGCTTAGGTTTACGGATTTTTACAACACGTCTGAGGGTGACTGGGATGGAGTTTTCACGGGCTACGATCAAACGTTACCACTATTTTATAGCCGGAGACATCACGCCACACTGATCCAGGCCAGAATGGTGGGAAATCTGGACGATCGACTCGTATTAGTCTTGCATAGTCTTGATGATCGAGATAAGGGAAGGCGGCTCTTGTTTTGACTTGTCTTCTTCGATTCTCCTCGAAATCTATCTTGGCAAGTGTGCCCTGTCGACCACCCCATTTCCCCACCTACTATCTGTTAGTTTGTGGTACAACCGAGGCCTCTGCCCAGTGCACGGTGGTTAGAAAAGGGCTCGGGCGGTATTTGAACCCTTTGGGGCTAAAATCTCGTACGAGCGAATGAACTAGCAAAAAGCTACCGCTTGTAGAACGGGCGCATTCCTTCATGGAATTATGAATGTAGCAGAAGTAACCTAACGCAACCTCTGAAATGCGTCGAAAAATAATTTGTATGAGAATTAAATTAAGTTTTTATGAGTTAGTATTGTGCGTGGGTATATTTTGCGTATTGCGACATGCTGTTCGGATATTTAGATGAACTAAATCAAAGTGCACGTCCGGAAAAAACAATTAAACTGAAATTTGATTGATGTTTTGTCTTTAAATTCTGGACTCCTCAAAACAATGCGGTGGAAAAGCGGACGGAGATTCGAGGGCGGAGTCCTTTCAGTGTGTCCAGGGCGCGCCTGAGCTAATAGGCGGGACCCCTCGAGCAGAATAGCGCAGAGCCACTTGCACTTTACGATGTACTTTTATTCCCGTTCCGATACATTGTTAATCATTAGCGGGAATATATAGTTTTTAGGCGGACGACGACAACGACTACGACTACGCGAGAATAGCAGCGGGCGTAATTCCTGTATTATTTCGAAACGCGCCCCCTCCCTTCTCCTCCTCTTCCTCGCCAACTTTTATTTATTTATCGATTCGAGTCACTTCGTACCAGCACCAAGCGAAGGAAAAATCTTCCTGATACCCCCGAAAACAATCCGTAGGAAATCAATGTCGAACTTTATTTAAAAGAGAATGACCACTTCTGATTGAGGTTCATTTAGGAGAAACCACTAACTAGTGCAGCTGATTCAGCTCATTACCTGCTGACCTTTCCAGCGCATATAGGAGCTTATCTAGACTTCTCTTGAGCAGTTATAAACTTGTGAGATAGTAAGTGCTTCAGGCATACGACAAGTGTCGTCATTTCTGTATGGAATGCCTCCTCCTCCTGATGTCCATGATCAATGAGTCATATTGTGTTTATAGTCTCTGATCACAGGAGCGCAGCCGGCGTTTTAGCGCTGTCATTTCCAGTGTTTGCTTAGGCGCGCTTGCAGTGGCTGTTATAAGTCCCTAAAGTGCTGCTGGAAATAGCAGGCCTGCAGATCTGATATAATAATTTTGGGGCCCGCAGGGGTTTATATAGCGTCGAGAAGAGAAGAGAGCTTCGAATTAAACACTTAATGCGCTTTGAGTATCAGCTAGCTGATCTTCTGCAAACACCACCACCCCCGCCACTAACCAACACGTACCTCGTGTCGACTATACAATCGCCATTTTCATTAGCCGAGCGAGATATTTTCGAATTGCTAACGAGGCGCTAAAATGATGTGTTTGGTGGTGGTGGTGGTGGTGGTGGTAGAGATTTCCCCTAGTTATAATCCGGGTCTGACTGGCGTTGTAGTTGAGCTTAGAACTGCGCTGCGATCACCAATACCATCCATTAAAATGAGTCTAGTGGGGTTGTGATGACTCGAGATTTCCCAACAGCTCACACTTCACTCATCGTTGAAGTACCAATGTCAGATGTCTGTACTTGTAAGGTGGCGCCTTACGTCTCGCTAACCATGACAATTCGTTGACAGTGGCTCACCAAGTGGAAATTCGTTTGTGACATTGTCCCAGATTTTATTTTTTATCAAATAATTTCTTCACCACCAACACCAAACCAGCAATTTTTGCACATCCTTTGTCGTAGCTTCTGGTCATTGTGATTAAAACTAGATAATAAAAATTAATATTTTCTTTAATGCGGCGGCACGAGGACGTCATAAATATTGAAATACATCGAGATCATCTTTTGCAGATCTCCAACTAAACTCCTCGTTCAATTTTTTTACGAGACCGCAAGAATTAAATTTCAGATTTACTTAAATAGATTCTTTTATTTTTCCCCATCACTGTAGTTACTGCACTATAAACTCCCTCGTGAATGAATATCGGAAGTATTCCCAAGATGCAAAGTCTTATAATATTGGTGGGTTCCCCTCTCCCTCTTATCTTTGTAGCACCACCATATCATACTCGACACACTGTCCAGGGGGCCGGCTGGAACTACGTGGACTCGGGTGGCGCCCTGGAATCGTCCGACAACGGAGCCAACGACGCAACCCGCAAGGAACATTTGCTGGATCTGGCCTCGAGTCCGCCACCCTATCAGGCCAACATGGTGAGTGGGAATATCGTATGCTTATGGACACTGCCGTTTAAAAAAGTGAACCCGCTTAACACATTTTTAATGGTTTTTTAATTATCAGCAAGCTTTGCACCAAATTCCAAATCAAAATTTCGATTTTTTAAAAATTTAAATGCAAAGTTTTAACTTTTTCGAAGTTAAATATTTTACTATTTGTGCCACTCAACTGACCAGCATCAGCACAAAATAATCAACTATCTTTTGTATTCCTCATCATCTATTGACGTTGAATCATCTATTTCTGACTGCGCAGACGGTAACTGCAATGAACGGTCGCCTGCCGCCAGGTGGCGCTCTGGCACACCTCGCCCACCAGCAACAGCAGACTGCAGCGACCACCGCCGGCAACGGACCGGACGTGGTGGCGGACGCCCAGCAGCGGACGCCACTAGATCGCAACATGAACCGCACCGGTCTCTCGCCGCAGGATTTGGAAGCGCTGGCCAACAGCCTGGGACTGCGAACTTCGCCTGCGACCACCATCGTCTCAAACACCAACGGAAGCCCGCATCCGGCCTCGCCTCAACGTGGCCACCAAGCGATGCCTGCGCTCCCCACTATGGGCGGCGGCGTCAACGGGGCTCATGAGGACGGCGGTGAGCTCGATCGGCGGCGCGTGGCCGAGATGAGACGCATGGTGCTGGACGCCGAGCTCTATCTGACTGAGGAGGAGACTACAGATGCCGAACACGACACCTCGCGGGGAGAGTCCACACTAACAGATAACGAGGTGAACTTTTACAAAATTTTATTTAGAAAGTTTCTGTAATTTTGTGGTCGTATTATCTTCGTCATATTTTCTTTGTAAATGGGATTGAACACAAGTTGAATGATCAAGCTGTTCCATGCTATAAATGTAACCGGATTTGTTGTTATGTCCCAATTCCACCAGATGGCGCCAACACTGAAGGCCGCTGACTCCCTTCTGCTCCTGACGCAAGTCGGTCGAGAGGATGAGTTAGCCGAAGCGGTTAAGGGTCTCCGCCTGTCCGCATCCGGCGAGCCGGAACCGTCGGAGAGCGACACGGACAGTTTAAGCACGCCCACCGACAGTCCATCACACCGACCTGACACCCAGCGACGCCTGCAACGTCCGGCCCAGCCCGTCCTGCGCTCTGGATCCAGCTTCGGCCTGCACAGCCCCGAGGGTCTGTCTGTTGCTGCCGGAATGGCTCCCCGTCACCAGCAGCATCACCACCACCAGGTGGTCACACCACTGCAGCAGCCGCCTCGTGGTGTCCGGCCAGCCACTACTGACTTGCAGCAACTCCTGCAGCAGCTCCAGCAGCAGCCGGATCTGCCCTATCCGTTTGCAGAGGGCACGCTCTATTTGGATCCGGACATCATTGATCTGACCATGATACCGCCGCCCTGTACACCAGATCGGGAGGATCCACCCACTGCCGTCAGCTTCCCGCCGACTCCATTTGCAGACCGGCAAACGCTGGAGGCAGAGCTGCTGGCACGCGGACTTGTGCAACCTGCCAGTAAGTTGGGGGGCTGCTGATGTAAATCTTGACCATTTCTTCAAATTTGCACTCCTGATGATTGTGGTTTGTAAATCCATACATTTTGACAACATTTTGAAGTTCAAAATTAACTTTGCATTTGTCCCGTGATAATTCGATCGGAGGCAATCGCTTATAGCACTGGTGGTCTTGCCTTGCTATTCGGATAATATCAGATATCAAGATATTCTATATTAAAAGTTCATACTTACTCAGGCAATCAGCCACAATCAACAAACCCAAAATTCAAATATATTTATTTGAATTTGCTCAATGAGCAAGGTGTAATTTGCAAGGTGCTCAAATGAATACATATTATAAAATAATCATGCTGTAGTAATATTAACAGTACATATTTAAAAGAAAAATAATAAACCACAGCAAAAAAATTAAAATGAATTATTTTAAATTTTACATTTTTATCAAAATCATAATAATTTATTTATCATAATAATTTATTTATCATAATAATTTATTTAAAACTTATTCGCATATACAGTGCCAGGTAATGAAGAGCAACCCTGGTGACCATGACATCAGTTTATATGATTATGATTTTTTTAAATTATACTTAATTAACAGAATAGAAAAATAATTAGTTTGCTTTGTATACATGAAGGCTGTGGCGGAACTAAAGAACAGTCACTTTGATGTCACTTTCTCAATACAGATCACCGTGGCATGGCCCAACCAACCCTCTCTACGTTCTCGGCACCCCCCACGGCATGCGCCGCACCTACTACCCCTGGCTATGGCCGTCCACCAACCTCCTGGCCTACAGAGGCCGACCACTTCTGGCCGACGGCGGACGATGATGAAGACATGGACGACCGAGAGGACATCGACTCGTTCATTGCCAGCGTCACTGTGCCGCCACCACCGCCAGATAGCGCTGACGACGAATGTCCAGGTGCCGCCGATCACCAGCAGACAGGGTCGTCCTCCTCCTCCTCGTCGCAGAGGAGCCAGCAGCCACCGTTCGGCTTCTTGCAACCACGCCGACCACACTCACCTGTGCAGGAGCTAACACAGGAGCAGATCTCAGCTTTCATCATCCCGCCCCCACCCGAATCATCCAACTCTGAAGATTCCGAAACCGAGATGATCAACAAGCTCCATCTGGTGGCAGCCAGCGTCGAGAAGATTGTTCATCGGCGGAGCACCGTAGGTGGTGTCATCGTTGCTGACAACCGTAATGGTAATTTTGCTTTCTTGTAATGGTCGATTTTTTAATCTTTTGAAAATAGTTATGAAATAGTATTTGTATGTATCAGATAAGTATCTCTATTGTATACAAATTTTATTTTTTTTCAGTAATACGAGTTTATCAAACTTTCAGTTGAAATACAATGTTATGAGTGATGAGATGATTGATATGATTATGAATGAAGGTTTGTATCAACATTTTACCTGAAACTGCCAAGAAATTAAAGTGTCTAAATTTATACATATTGAAACATTATGTTTGTTATGGGTCATTGCTAAATGTAATGCTAAAATTTTTTTTAAATATAGGTAAAGGTGCTTCAGCAGAACACGCCACAGCACGTCAACGTCTATGCTTGCGAAATGGCCACGATGTCATCCAGCGCCCGCCCACAGCCTTTATAGATGATGACCAGAAAGACCGGTCACTCACCGAAGTCCAGGAACACCCAGTAGTCAAATCCCTGGAGAGTCATCACTACACTGATCCCATCAATTTTCTGCAGCCGGGCGACTCATCTGGTTATGAAACCTATGCATCTTCCCCTATCTCTAGTATGGAGGGAAAGCCCGCTGGAATAATCAATCGACACCAGCTGAACAATTCTTTCAGCGACAACTCATCGACTATCAGCTGCAGCTCATCCAGCACCACTGAAATGGCCGGATCGCAGGCCGACACTGAAGACAACACGATTGATGGACCGGAGCCATGTTCACACAGCCCAGTTATGGGAGCAGCCTCCACTCTTCGCTTTCAGCATCACACGCTGCCTCTGAAGAGTAACATTTTACGCTTCGAGGACAGTGGCGAGAGAAGAGGGGTGCAGCCTCCACGGAGTATCCCACCATGGCTGGGCACTAATGGCCAGGGCACTCATCAATCTCATCTTCCCAATGGTGCTGTTCGTGCTGGTACGGGAATCGAATTTTCCGCTGGCCGCAGCATTGGTGTTTCCGGAAACGGAATCCTTCGTGCCCGGTGTAACTCGACCAGCTCTGATGATGCAGACTCCACCCAACCAGCTCACCACCAGGGATCTCCTCGCCGTCACCAGTCAAACATCCCCAGGCATCAAGGGACATCAAGTCTTCCCCGCAAGACTTCCACAACAGTTTCCAAACCGACTGGAGCAGGGACGAAGCTTCATCGTTCTCGATCGTCCAGCACAGACAACCTTGCAAAGAATGTCATTGACAATAACAATATGGTACCAGTCGTCGAGACGGTGACTGTGTCGGGTGGAACAACCCTGCCAAGACCGAGCAATAATGGGCGAGCAGGTAACGCAGCATTAACTAGTGGGGGCCCGTGGACTGCATCCAGTGAAACTCTGGCTACAGCAGCCGCAATTGTTGCCACGGAGAGAAGAGCAGTTGGTGGAGGTGGACAAATGGGAGCAACACCAAAATCACCTCCTTCACCCTTAGGTTCTGCCCAATCTTCTCCTCGTAAGAAAAACAGTAAAAATTTGTTAATGTCGTCGTGCTACTCGAAGGATGAGCATGGGGATACAGGAACCATTTTGAAGTCTCCAAATGGTGTACGAGGCCATAATTCTACCAAGCCTTCAGCAACTTTATCTATCCAGGTAAGTAGATTGGATTGCCCTGGTTGTATTGAAATGATAAGTTCACCTAATGTGCGGGTAAATTTTTTTCCAACAAACTGATATTTCAGATACATTTCAATTTTATTTTGCATTCTTGACATTCAAACTATTGAAAGAAAATCTCACATGAACAGCACCAATAGAGGGCGGCATAAGTTATATAAGGAAGACTTCTAGTAAAACCTATTTTTCTCAATTCAAGAGGAGAAAAGAAAAATGACTTACACCTCTCTGGCTTTTAACCATTCATATTATAATTCTTAGCAAGATCACGACAATACATCTTGACTAATGTAACTGTTGAAAGCTGATTGAAAACTGTTCAAAAACTACATCGGAATATATTTGTTGTCAACCTGAGTGTGTATTGCTGTCCTAAAGTTTTGTCTTTTTTACCCTCCTTTGCTTCGCAATCTCAAAGAAAAGGCTTTCAGTGCCAGGTAGGGAGACTACTTGATGTCTGTTCACATTAAAAAATGACTAAAATGTGTAACATTAGCACACCTGTAGGGTAGAGATGTCATTTATAGTTTCACAACTGGCTTGAAACATTTACATGTGCTTATTAGCTGTATTCTCCGGCAAGTATTATTTATTTATAATATTATTTGTTTTGGTTTTAGGAAGCCAAAGTGAGGATAGCCATCCAGGCTCCCCCACCACCACCAGCCAGTTGCATCCCCCACACTGACCATTCACATTTAGTGGGTAGCCGGCTTGGAAATTCCAGACACGAAGCAAATATGACAAACCAAAACACTTTGGAAGTGGGAATATCGTCAACCACCTCTATAGTCACCAATATCAACTCACAGACATTACCGAAGTCCATTGGATCTTCTAGTGTAGCATCATCGAATAAGGTTTCTGCTGGCAAAACTTCAAAACGTCTGGCAGCAGTCCAGACACCATCAAAACTTCCTCGAAGCAAGTTAGTGACATCCACAGGAGCATCAAATGATAGGTCTTCTTTTTCGGATGCCAATTCATCTGGTTCAAGCCATTGTCCAACATTTTGTTTGCCTCTGGAAACATCTACTCCAAAGGTGTCACCTCGAGCAAACCATCAACATCAGAATGGTGCCCAAGGTGGCAGCCTTTATGAGACCAACAATACAATAAACATCAAAACTGATTCAGTGATGGTTAGTTCTGGCTTCAGCTGTGGCAGTGTTAATGGGCGACCCCAGGGTCACCGGATGACGACCCTGCACTGCCACCCATCAAGGCGAGACTCATTTTATGGAGCGGAAGAGGCAATTGGGACTATGCTTGAGCGCCTAGATGATGTGCTCAGCCGGTGTTCCCTCAAGGGTGGGGTTGACCCCGTGATAGACAATGAGACATCTGGCAGTCATAGAGAAAAGTCATTGGCTGCCAAGGAAGCTCTAGTGTTGGCCTCCAAGCAATTTGTTACCGCATCCAAGATGTTTGTGAAGGGTTCGACAGAATCAGAAGAACACTTAGTGGAGTGTCTTGTGCCATGTTTAGGATTGTTGGACCGGATGTTTGTGACAAGTGAGCGACTGGCACTGCATTCTGGAGCACCTCTACAAGTCCACAATCTAGTGCTCAAAGTGAAGGATGTGGCGTTCACCTTCCTGCAGACTCTGCAGGCTGCTTCACAGCTTGTAAGCAGCAACAGCAAAATCAACAGCTCGACTGAAGACAGTGGGCCTGCTGGCATTCATCTGCTAATGCAGCAAGCCACCACTCTTGCTGCAGTTCTCACTGCCCTGATGCGGACTCTAAGGGTATTCAATCCCTGATATCATTGATGTATATGTGACTGATCAACATTGTGGCATATACCAATTTTGCTACAACACGAGGAAACTGAACAACAAATGCATAATTAAATTTTAAAGAAGCTGCTGATGCACTAATATGAAAAACCACAATAATCTGTTTATGCTTTTATATTGAGTGCCACTGTTTAGTTGCCTCTTCAAAGTGTGTTTTTGTTGTACACCTATTGCTGCAGCATTAGTTATGGAATTTGTACCCATAGTCGAAATACAGATGCTTTAAATTGTTTTTAAGAAATTGGACACCTTGACCATGCACGTTTTTTAATCGCGTTATCTTAGATAGCAAAACATGTGTGTGCTTTAAAGATATTGTATTTAATATATTCAAATGTATATTAATTAATATATATTGTTCAACTGTATAAATGCAAGCAGATCTTTTCCAACGTGGAAAATTAATAAAATAACCATTTTATATGCACTATATCTGATTACTGCAACCAATATAATTTTAAAAGGTAACTTGTATGAAGATGCCGGTGGCTAACGAGTTTTGATACCTTTTAGAAAGCAGCAACACGCACTCTCTCAAAACCACAAAATGGACACTGGAATCAAATATTAATGTGTGGCTCTGTTTTTAAAGTATTATTCAATCTTTTTGGTCCATTTGGATACTTATGCCGGTTTTTCAAATTTTTAGTAAATGATCATGCTGGATATACTGTGATTTTTAGTCGGTATTTCGTTTTATGAGAAAATAGTGAATTCTTCGATTAATTTGGATTTTAATTTCGGCTCAGAGTAGTACATCGGAGAATTGTGACATTTCAACTCCTCGACAATCCTTCCGCAAATTATTGAAAAGGGCTAAAGTGTTGAATTTATACTGTACTATACGTAAAGCAGTAAAACAGATTTCCTATTCTCAACCGGCAGAATCTGATTATTAATCATTTGTATGTTCAGTCATTTTTGTTGAAATACAACGCGCTCAAAAAATGATTAAATTCCAGATTTGGAGCAGACATGATTCTCCTTGTGCATTTTAATCATTATTGTTGAATGTCTCGAGAAGTTCTACATATTTATCTTGTTATGCGGCTGCTTCACGCTCGATCAGGTTAGTCGCTGGAACACGAATGTTCTAATTAATTATTATTTGTGTCGTCGCTCGTCGGCATGGTAGCCGATACTAAGGCGTTAAGCGCACGGCCCATGATCAGTCTATTTATATCGCTGCAACGACCACTTTCAGTTTTCTTTGGGTTGTTAACCGCATTAGCATAACGTGTACGTCATCCATTTGCAGCCGACCGGACCAAGCGAAATGAGACGCGCGATTAGGAGAGGAAGAAAAAAAAATTCAACGAAAATGCTTAAAGTTTGACCTTGTTCGCCAAAGGTGGCTTTCTCTCCCTCCCCAATTCCAAGCCAGAACAACTATCTTGCAGTCTACGTCAACACCAACGCTCCCCCTCACACACAAGTAGTCTGTGAATAAATAAAAGGGGAGAAGTCCCTTTAAAAGGAAGCTGGCTAATTTAAGAATTTCTTTTCAAAATTGTAATTCTGAGTGCGGAGGAGGTGAGGGAATGACAAGAAAGTATAACTTTTTTTGTAATTGGCCTAAAATTGGATTCAAGAAAAGAAAATTCGAAGTTTGTGTTAAGAAAAACAAAAAATTAGGACAATATTATAATTTTTGAGGATATAAATAATTTTCATCCGACTCTGGAATCGAACCCACAATGCCGGACGCTAACTTAATACTGAGAAAGCTAAGCTTTAGCTTTTGAAAGCTAACTTTATTCCTATCAGAATATCGAATGATGAAAACAAATTTTTCAGAGAAAAATGAATTGTGATCCGTTGCTTAATTGATTAAAACATTATTTCTTTATCAAAACCGGTTTTGGGTTAGGAGATTGCAGGTTCGACCGCATGGTGACGCTACTGGGCGGGATTTGCTTTTTGACAAGAACTTTTACGAATGACCCTCAAGATTAAGACGTGGCTAGCGACGCCACCTGGCGAGCGTTGGCGGCATGTATTGAACGAAACAAGTTTTTGACTCATTGAGAGCGAGAGATTTTTTTGACAGCTGCGTTCGTGTACTTCTTTCGAAAGAGTTTTGTGGGTGGGAGGGGATAAAAGTTTTTATCTCCCGTGTTTTCGCGATTTATGGATACAAGTTTACCCCCATCTGTTCCCTGAATCTGGATTGGAGTTTTGAACCGTTTCGCGGAAAATGGTTTCTGTGAAAGTTCTGCGCAAGGATGACGATAAATATTCGCGTGACGCCAATGAACTGACCGGTCGGTGTACGTTTTGACCGCGACGTGTGCGTGTGTGATGCGGCCATGAGTGCCGGCTATGGCGGTCTGACCGTGGTCCTGAAAGGCGGACAGCCGTGGGGATTTCGGCTGGGGGGCTCTGACGGATCCCCTGTCACCGTGATTGAGGTATGTCTCTCATTTAATTCTTGATTAGCATTGATCAGAGAGTATAGTCGCCATCATCTCTCCTTCCGCCGCCGCCACCACCGCCATATTTCTTGGGTGCTGTGGAGGCATTGTCGCGTTACCGCACACCTTTGACGTCCAATTTCCGCTATGAATTGTGCGGTGTGTTAATGAAGAAACAAATTTTATCAAAGAAGATTAAATGTCTGACGAATTACCACACACAATTTTCTTTTCAATTAATTATTGGCGAAAATAGTTATCATTGGCCAATCGACGTGGTGGGCGAAAAAGCAAAACAGTTGGCGAAGGTGGTTCTTCCTGATGTTTTCCGTGTAAATTAAGGTTTTCGAAAATATGGAAACCTCCTTTTTATATTTATTCAGTTCGGTGTCAATTGTTTAGCCATTTTGTTTGCTTTCAATCGATGTTCTTTAATTGTTACTGTATAGGTGAAGGATGGAGACGGCCGACGGGGTTCTAGTCATTATACCGTACAGCTTTCGCAGTGAGAGCATCTCAATCAAAATTTAGGTTATTTTAATCCATTAGGGTTCGTCGGTAATGGTTGAGAATTGTTTAGGAATTTGCTATCGATTTTGGTCCCCGTTAGCGCTGTCGTGTTATCCCCACAGGATGCTCGATTAACTAGTTCAAAAGAGGTCGGTCGCCTTGATTCAGGAACTTTCTTGACTTGGAATTTTTTCCAGTAA